>VNJV01020299.1:0-125983 GCA_008042635.1 Drosophila nikananu | reverse complement strand
CGGGATAACCCAGAGGTGAGTGGTCGTGGTCCGGAGGTGAAGCCCGAACTAAATGGCTTCCATTTCCAGGCTCGACCAGACCCAGTCCTCATAATATATTGGCCAGGTCACAGTATTGGCCTGGCCCGAATAATTCCCGGATGAGCTAAAATTCCCGGATGAGCTAATTTTCCCGGACGATATATTTTTCCGTGATTCTTGCCCGGATCGTTCTGAGCCGGCCTCATATACCTTCGCCATAACCAAAAAGGTTCGGCGAAGCAATTTTGTTGGTGGCATATAGCACTGCCCCAGTTGGTATTGGCCGGAAGGTTTTTTGTCACCTGTCGTCGTGGAAGACCGGCACGCCTCCCGAGTGGCGACACCGGGAGCCATTAGGCTTCAGCCAGAATTTTTTTGTTGTAGTTTTAGGTTCAATTTATTTTTTTTTGTTGTCCTATAGTTTTTAAGCAAATACTTATTCACGTTATTTATTTTATTATTTCTTTTATTATTTATTTTTATTATCAATTTTATTTATTTCTGTATGTTCAATTTTACTCATATTTATTTATTTATTTTCGCTTGTGAATTTGTGGTGTTGTTTATTTGTCTAATATATATACGTACATCTATTTCCCCTGCGACCCCCTTGAGAGCTCTTACGGGTAGGTTAAGAAATTTGGAGGGAATTAATAAAAAAATTAAAAAAATCTTACAAATACAGAAAACAACGCACAAAGAAATCGCAAATCGATACTTGGCGAATTAAAAATATGTGTATAATAATAAATTTAAGATTAATCTGAAAAGAGACAGAAATGAATATGGAATAAATCTTTGATTTGGGAGGAAGGAGGTGAACTGGGGAAGATGGGTGGATAGATCGGTGTGTGCGTGGCTGAGATAGGGGCAGCTGCGGGAAATGGACATGCGAGCAGACTGCATGGCAGGGAAGGGATTAGCATGTGGCCTCCAGGACACCAGGAGGAGCCAACCATTCGTTTTAGTCATATATGTGAGAGTGTGTGAAGATATGTTGTTGGTGAGTTTGTCTGTCAGTATAGAGTGTTGAGAGACGTCGATTTTTCGATGTTTATTGTTAGGTGTGATGGGCATGGGTTAGGGAAAACACGACCCCGAAGAGAGAGCTAGCCGGAGCCAGCCCAAATAGCACGCAGGTCCTTCTAGGGACATAACAAAGAAGAGAAAAACAAAACAATAACTCTCTGTGGGGTATTTTCTTGGGCTGCCAACCTGTTTTAATGCGTTTTACCAACGTCTTGAATATTTTTGGTATATAAATGGAGATGCCAACCTTGTTTGTTTGGTTAGCTCTGTATATTTTCGTTTTTTTTATATGGATGTTATATTTTCTCACGATCTGCATGCATCACATCTTGGCCATTTCTTCAGCTGTATAGGGAAGAAAAAGTTCCCACTTTTTTTTCATTTTTTTTTTTTGACACCGTCGAAAATTGGCCAACAATTAGAAACCGGGGTTTGAATACAGAAAAGTGCTCCTATAAAAACCAAAACCAGACTCTAATCGGTTGAGTTTAAGTTATGATCGAAAACCCTTCAAGGTGTTAGTCAAAGAAAAAGGCTGATTTGACAGCATTATTGTTGAATTTTAATTTTTGCCATTATTTATAGTTTTTATATTACATAAAAAAAGGAATACTGATGAAATTTATTGTTTACATTAGGGTTTTTAGAATTTATTACAAAATTTAACGATTCATCGAATTTTTGTGTGTGATGTTTTTCGATGTTTTTCTTTTGATGCCGATGTTTTATATTGGCGATGTTATATTGGTTATAACCCATCTACATCGATGTTTTCGGTCGAACTTACATCAAGCACTATAAAGAAAAGGCAAATAAGAATTTATGTAAAGATAAAAACGTTTCATAAATTTTTCTTGCTGGCATTTGCATGCTGTCATGGATTGTAGTTCGTGTATTCGTCTTGACAAAAAATATGTAATCGATGTCGAAGGTCGTCGATGTTGGCAAAATATAACATCGATGCATCGCTTAACATCGGCATCAACAAAAACATCGGAAAACATCGCCAAGAAAAACCTTGATGTCGAAAACATCGAGGTTTTCGATGTTTTCGACATCACTACCCTGAATATTATCGTTATTCTTCGAAATTTCGCCGACCTATCAACAACGCGTCGCTCCGCATCGCTTTTTTTTCTGTGCGCCTTCTCGTTCTGCCCTGCAAAACAAAACGAAATCGAAACCGAAAACAACGGGACCGTGCCTGTCGCTCGGCCTAGGATCGTTCCAGGAGCGAGTGAAACGGAAAGCTGGTTCGATGTGCAAAAACTGGGTAAGGGGAGCTACGGCGGTGGCGCCGACGGCAACGGCGACGGCGACGTAAAGTCGTTTGCGAACGGACTCAGACCGAAACAAAAGTGAAAACGTGCAAAATACAAATACAACTGCGGCATAATGTGTGACGCTGCGGCCACAGCGTCGGAGACGGCGACCACAGCGCTGCTGGGAGGAGCCAGTGCAGTGACGGCGCCTGGAACTGGAGCAGCGGGGGCAGCTGCCACCACAACCACATCCACATCCCAGCCAGAAGCCTCGGTTTCGGCGACAGTAACGCCAACCACGACGATGGCGACGGCGACAACGCCGCTGGCGACGAAGAGCGAGCGGGCGGCGCGACAAAACTGCTGTCGCCTGTGCATCGCTCCGGCCAGCGAGTGCATCTCGATCATCAACAGTTATGCGGCGGACAAGGAGCCGCTGTCCACCAAGATCCACAACTGCGTCAGCATCAAGGTGAGTGAGTTAAGCAAACCGGAGCACACACGTAATCTGGCTGTCGTCATCCGCTCTCTCGGCGATGGCGGCGGCTCTCTGGTGTGGCGTTGGCGTGGTGTGGTGCGGTTGGTTGGGTCCAACCCCAACAGATATACACACCAGGAGAGGCCATGCCAGCCCAGCCAGCCGGACAGAAGCCAGCGGTGGAGGTGGGATGGAGGAGGAGGATGAGGCACTGGCCACACCCGACGGTGGCAATGCTTGTGGTTGTCGGTTTGTCGCTTGGGATCTCGCTGCTGGACACGAAAAGTGAGGTTACGGATGAAGCCACTACAAGGCAGCCAGGTCAGATTGTGCAAGCGACGACGCCGACGACGGCAACGGTGATGATGGCCACCGAAAGCGAAAAAACCAGCCCGCCCCGCCTCCTCTTCATCCTCCTTCTCCTCCTCCTCCTCCGCTGCTTCTATGGCTCTCAGCTTCGTTCGCTTCGAGCATGTCTCTGTATGCGAGTGGCTCGCCGCATGGTCCGTTTTTGGGTTTGGTTCCCAGTTTCCACTGCCAAGTCACGATGCAGAGAGCGAGAGGGAATCGTGGAGGCAGAGCCAGTGGCAGAGGGGCAGCGTTGGTATGGGTGAAATCCAATCACGACCACAATCTTTGCTTTTGTTGGGCTCATAATCAAACTTGAACTCCGTTCTCCGTTCTGCATCTCCTCCGTTCTCCGTTTTCCGTTCTTCATTCTCCGCTCCTCGTACTCTTCCTCTTGCTATTCCAGTCCCATTTTGAGGTTAGAACTGATCCTGCCTCCTTTTCAAAAATATGCTCCTCCTTCTCCGTTGCTCCTCGTCCAAGCGGAGTGGAGTGGAACAAGAGAGACGGCAGACGGACGAGAGACGAATGGCCAGCACAAAGCGTAAAGTACGATGAGCGCGCCGCCGTCGTCGTTGTCGTCGTCGTCGGCCGCATGTATGTGTGCGAGCTGTGCGATATAGACGGCCGTGTGTGTGTGCGTTTGGGTGCCTGGACAGGCACAGGCACCGCCACTGGCTGAGATTCCAGGCCAGAAAACCCAAAGCCCGAAACCCAAAACCAGACCACGACGACGATGACGGTGACGACCCGCAACCCAAGCAATTACATATAATTTTGCCGCTGTGCCTTTCCATGGAATTTCGCTTGGAGGGCAGCACCAGCAGCTGCCTCTGGGTTTTGGTTTCGGTTTCTGGACTTGCCTCCGCTCCGATTCATATATACTTTGCTCAGTGGCCCAGCTCAGCTCTCCTCTCTCTCTCGCTCTCTTTGCGCGCGCGCGTCCTTCGGAGGAAGTGGTGCTGCAGCAGGAGCAGAAGCAGGAAAGGGAGCAGGAGCGGGAGCGGGTGCGGGAACAGCAGGAGGACATGGACTCTTCCTCATGCGGCTTCGCTAGCTTCGTTTATTGATTCTTTCAAGGGCTGTACACAAAATGGACGCCCGCTGCTCTGGGTCGGCTTTGTTTTTTCGTTTTATTTTTTTTCTTCGTTGGTGAGCCCCCGGCATCCAACATCCCACATTGCATATCCCATTGCCCAGTGCCCGTTGCCCAGGGCCCATATCCGCCAGTTGCCAGTCGCCATAGTCGCCAGCTCACAGCACGCTGCTTCTGCGTGTGCTCTGTTGCCCCCGATGGTCGTCTGGTCTGCCGGTCTGCTGGTGCTCGGTTCTCGGTGCTCTGTTCTTTCCCTGGGCTCGATTTCATGGCAATTGCTTTGCACGCTCACACACAGCCGCCGCACACACATACACTGGGCGAGCGCATGTATACACGACGACGGCGGCGACGACGACAACAACGACCGAGAGGCACTGGCGCTGGCTCTGGCTCTGGTTGGCGTCATCGCTAGCTCGACTGCTTCTGCTGGCAAGGCGATGGCTATGGCTATGGCGATGGCTTCTGGGGCCTCTGCTGCTTCTCTTGCTCTGCCTCTTCCTCCGTTCTCGTTATCTGGAGGCGGACCACATGCTCGCACACGCATACACACAGAGCCACTTGGGTACGGGCACAGGCACGGGCACTCAGGCAGAGGCAACGCTTGGGTAGCACATACACATACACAGCTCAGGCAGACCGACTCACACACAAACACGGGAGCAGGCAGGCAAGACAAAGACGACAGGCAGGCAAAAGAGACCGGGAAACGGGAATGGGAATGGGCCAGGGCCTGGGCATGTGGGCATGGGAAGCGGGAAGAGGCCAGCGGGAACGGACTGCAGACCGCGGGAACGGGACGGAGACCATGGCCGGGCTCAAAATTCGAGTGGTTTCACCTTGGGCACCAGATTACCTGGCCCGGTCTGCTGGGATGTCAATATTTCTACTTTGGCTTTAGCTTCTTCGGCATCTCCTTGTACATCATCTTCTTCTTCGCTTGGCCATGGCCACGGCTGGGCTCCTCCTGCGACCCGCATCGAATTTCATCCACCGCCTCCAGTCTCGCGTCTCCATTTTGTGGCACTCTTGGGTCGGGTTTGGTCTCAGTCTCGGGCTCGGGCTCGGTCTTGGTTCCCCAGGTGGAAAACTTTCTCCCTTGACTCTGGCCAAAAAGAGACGCCACGCCACGCGACGTGATGAGATGACAAGGTGATAAAAGAAAGAAGCCGAGGGAAGAGGGCAACGGGAGGCGGGTAACGATGAATGGGAGAAACGGCAACAGCAGCAGAAGCATCCGCAGCACTTCCATTGCTCATCCAAGATGGCGGATGGATGGTGGAATAGAAACGCTTGGCTCGAAATGGAACGGATTTCGCAACTTGGAGGATACACATTTTATGGAATGAATGTGTACATCATGTTCCACGGAATATTTCTCGATTTCCTTGAATAAAATCCGAGATTTGCTTCCTACTAAACCAGGATATGGCTATGTAGAGCTCTTAAAGTTTTTATGTTCTGCAAAAATATGCATACCAGGAAAATAACTGTTTTCCAATTCCCCATTCCCTACACCCTTAATCGATAACTGCGATCGGCGCTACTATAGCACGATAACAGCTGTTGAGAAGCCGTAGGGTGGACCCTGTTGCACTTGTGTTACAAATGTATTTTGTTTTTGCGTTGTTTTGCTTTCAACGAAATTCAATATTTCGAGTGGGAATCCAACTGCCCCCTTCTGCTCGTTCGCTTGCTGCTTGTTCATCATCATCCTCAAGATCTGCTCCGCTCTACCAAATACGAGGGTTATTTTTCGGTTATTTCTACGTCTTCACTTTGTGCGTGGAATGTCCAGGACAGGATGCTTATGCTCTCTCTCTCGCACACTAACACACAGCCGGACGCTTACACAGCATGGGCTTCGTACGAATAAGGACACAAAAGGAAAAGAGCAGAGCGAGAAAACTCGTTCCACGAAGGAGCAGAGGAGGCGGGGAGGCGGAGGAACGCAATGGGAATGGGAATGGGCCTGGTCCAGGCTGGTGATTATTGCACCTGGTGGCCAGCAGAAATGATGGTAGCAGCGGCGGCAGCTGGTGGACTGCAGCATGGGCATGGTGCAGCTGCTGTCTCCTCTTTCTCTATCCCTCTCTTCCCCTCTGTGTTTGTACATATGTACCATATATGTATATTGATATATTTATATAACACAATATCTGGCCCTTTTGCGACTTTCTAAAATCTTGGCTTTTGACGAGCAATTGTTGCGTAGTATCCTGTAATGTGGATATGAAACCCCAAACCAATATGCGTTGTTTAACGTGGAAACATTGTCGAAGGACATTAAAGTTCTTACCTCTTAGAGTGAGAAATCCTTGCTCCTCCCGCTCCTCCGCGTCTTTCTCCATCTCCTCCAAACTTCAAACTCCGTGCCTGTATCCAGTTGCAGAACCGAATAAGGAAACATGGCGGCCATAAAGGAAGCGAGGTGTGGGCGAGGTGAATGAACAACATATTATCGGTATCGGAACGGAGTGGAGCGGAGCCCTGAAAGCCAAAATCCTCCAGTGGGAGTGTGAGTTGGCCCAAAAGGATTGAGCTTGGGGGGCGAACCGAGTTATCCGGCATATAAAGATGTCGGAGTACATAAGCTCCGTAACCCGGAGGCGGGGATATATGTACATCTATCTACATGCATCCATACATATATACAATTTATGTATGTATATTTGTGTGCGTGCGCTTAAAGGAGCCGGCGGCGGTCTTCAGTGCTCGGAGTTTCAATTACAAAAGCACAACAATTCAAACCAAAAGCAACATCTATTTGATTATTAAATTAAAGACACCATGCGCACTCACACATACATGCATAACATAACGTATTGTCAAGTCAAAAAGACTGAATGCAGAAACAAAACGTTTTCACCGTTTGTTTTGATCATTTTCATTCGTCTGCTGTGATTGCTATCGATATTCAGCAAAGTGACAAAGCTGTGTAAGGGGGATTACTTGGCGGCTTTATAGCCAGAACGAGATAGGTGCTTTCTTGTTAAGATCCGTTGTACAGATTTATAAATGCATATGTATAATAATTAAATTATTAAATTTGCATTTAAAAATTAAGCCCCATTGGATTGTATGTTAACTTGTTAAAGTTTTCATATGGCAATCAAAATACAATACATACAAAATTAATAATAATTAATAAATAGTGATTTACTGGTCACTTAAAATTCTAATTAGATTGCTTTGAAACTGTCGTAAGTGCAAAATTTAGCTGTTTTCCACTTTACTTAAATACCAGTTTGGCATCACTGCCAATCTCCAATTGCAGCTACTCCTTCGATATGCGATTACGATAGATGAGATGCTTCGCTTTGCCGCCGCTGCTATCTTTGATAATTGCGAATTAAGTGATTTAAGTGCCCAGCCGGCCAAGATGTTTTGTGCTTGAACCTCAACCTCCGCTCCATCCTCCGCCCCTGCCGGAAAGCGAACATAACCCGGCAAAATCGGCCTATGTACCAGCAAATCAGGAGTACATAAGAAGGGTCCGCTTACATAGGCTGGCAATTCAAGCGATACACACAGTCGTCGTAGCCGTACACAAACAAACATGCGCACACACTCTGTTATCAGGCAGCAGGACATTTCATATGATTTGCGCAGTCTTCTGTTCGACGGAGCGGGGGCCAAGGTGGGAGCTAGGTGTGGGTGCCAGTGGGCGGTGTGGGATGCTGCAGCAGTTTTGCATATAATTATAAGCAGGTCATTGACACTAATAGGGTAGTTGGGAGTGGAGTTGCGGGACTACCTGCATTCTCCGCATCGTTGGACACTCACACACAGGCTTTACCATCTCCCCCCATGCAATGCATCTCCAAAAATCGAAAGAGTGGGCGAACTCCGGGCTAAATGTGACTTTAAATGGCAAATATTGTGGCTTGTTTTTGGTATCCGGACACACCGGCAATATCATTTCCCATTTAATCATTACTTACCCAAGCCTCGTATCCCCAAATTCAATTCATATTCATTTATCTTTATATCTTTTGTGTTCTCTCTCTTTAAATGTAGATCACCTCACAGGATCGACTGTCGCTGCATATATGCCACGCCTGCATCAGCTACCTGAACTCGTGGCAGAG
The DNA here is from genome assembly GCA_008042635.1 of Drosophila nikananu. Classification (NCBI taxonomy): domain Eukaryota; kingdom Metazoa; phylum Arthropoda; class Insecta; order Diptera; family Drosophilidae; genus Drosophila; species Drosophila nikananu. Next base: position 117,658 of record VNJV01020299.1, on the reverse strand, counting down.
CTTCAAGAACCGCTGCCTCAGCTCGCAGACAAAGCAGCGCCAGTGGCTGGACACCAGCAACAAGAGCAAGCTCTTCAACTACCTGGACCTGAACAGTGCCGAAAACGGTGGAGCCTCCTTCGATCACCAGCAGCAGCAGTATTCGCAGGCGCATCAACCGCAATCGGAAAATGAGCTCGACTCGGAGAAGGCGACGGCAGCGGCCACAGCGGCCGCCAACATATTGGATGGCATACCCTCGCTGAAGAAACGCAAATCCCTAACAGTCTATGTGAGTCCTAAACCGCAGCAGCTGCCACAGCATCAATTGCAGCAGTTGCAGCCACCGGCCAGATTGACGGCGACGGCGACCGGCACCAACGCGCAGCAAACGTTGCAGACCCTTCTCCTGCAGGTGCCAGCATCGACGGCGAGCTCCTCCTCCACTATCACCACCACCTCCGTATCCCAGCAGCGGGAGCAGCAGCATCAGCGCCAGCAGTCGCATCAGTATCGCAGATATCATCACCATCATCATCACCAGCAGCAGCCACATAGTCAGCAGCAGCAACAGCAGCGGAGCAAGCAACTGATGCAGCATCATCACCAGCAGCAACAGCAGCAACACCGACGCCACCGTCAGTTTCGTCCTCAGAGGCCAACTGCTGTGCCGGTGCCGAATCCGGCTCCAGCTTTGCGCAAATACAAGCCCAAACTGTACTTGCCACTGGATATAGCAGTGCCACCACTGCCACCGCTGCCATCAGCGGCTCCGGGACCGATTGCTGCTTCTGCTCCTGCGCCTGCTGCCGTTCCTGTTGCTGAACAGCCGCTGCTTTCGGGATTCTCCGGCCTAACCGGAATCGCTGGTGTGAGTGGTGGAATGGAGAGCTTGTCGTTGTCGCTGCCACTTGATTTCAGCCAAAGCTGCAGCAGCGGTCACGTCCAACAGTCGAGTCTGCTGCCCCTGATCACGGCCACGGCCACAGCCACGGCTACGGCAACGTCCACAGCGACGTCCACGTCCAATCCTCCGGGCATCGCGTCAGCCACTGCCACTTCTGGCTCTGGCTCTGCATCTGCATCAGCATCCGTGTCCACGGCTCCGCTGCTCATGCCGGTGACGCTGCAGAGCGCCGCCCAGCAGCTGCGCTTTTTTAGACGCTACTCCTATAATGTAATTGTATCGTGCATTCGAAGCGTGAGCCTTCTCCTCCCTTCACCCTCCAGCGTCCTGATCTTCAGTACCTGTTATCCCGAATTCAAAATTATCCGAAATGTGATGGTGTGTCCGTCTGTGTTTCTGGTCCCTCCCTTCCTAGCTTGCTTTGGAATAAACAAAAATAGCTCTGGCTAACGGGTAGCGATGGACGTTCGACTGCGTCCATGTTTGCTTGCTCTTGTTTTATATATACACATATACATCCGCGACCTGGTTAGATTCCAACTAACCTTCGCCTGTGCGCAATGCCCTTTGCTTGGACCCCTTGCAGCCGCTGCCAGCGTTGCCCATCAAAGATGAGCCCATTGACACGGACGATGACTACCAGATGAAGATGATAGACGAGTCCGACGACATGGTCGATCCCACAATGTTCCTAGAGCGCTCCGAGCACGAGGGCGATATGCCGTTGATGGTGAGTGTCGAGTTGAATCAATTTTTGATTATTTCTGTAAAATCCTGTTTAAGAACCAAGCATTATATTCTGAAATCCACTATTTCTCACCCCATCGCAGGCCTCGGACTACGACTACACGGCCCAGCATGGCGTTAATGCCCATTCTCTGGCCGCCGGACTGCCACCGAATGCGGTGGCCAATGTGGCCGCCGCCGGGGATTCCAAGGTGGCCAGCTGCCGGGCCTGCAGCCTGCAGTTCTCCACCCGAGCCAATGCCCGTCGGCATGAACGCAACCTGCACCCGAACCTCTTCCAGCTCTCCACGGACTCGCTGCACAACACGACAGTGACGAAGCCAACGCCAGCACTGGCCGCCGCATTGGAAATCCAGCGGGCGGCAGCAGCAGCGGCCACCGCAGAGGCGAACCGTGCTGTGGGCGCTGCCGGCGGAAATATCACTCCCCAGAAATACCGTCAGGTGGTGATGAACGCGTTCATCAAGTGCGAGGGCGGCGGCTACGACTATGACAATCCGGAGCAGTACCGTCCACTGCTCACCCACGACAAGGTGGAGTTCATCGAACAGAACGAAGAGTTTCTCGAGCAGTACCAGACGATGACCTGCCGCTGCTGCAGCAAGTACTTCAGCACGTACAAGAACTTCATGGCGCACGTGCGCAAGAAGTATCCGCTGCTGCCGCGCAACCTGTGCTTCAACTGCCTCAAGATGAACGACTCCAAGGCGCTGTTCATCTCGCATCTCAAGAAGCGCAACTGTATAAATCTCTACAGGGTTTTAAATACGCTGCGCGGCAAGACACCAGTACTTCCCGTCTCCGCCACGGACGCGGACGCGGATGCGGATGGGGATGCAGCGGCATCGCTGGCTGACGATGGAGCCACAGTTGTAGCGGTGGCAGATGCCGGTGCTGGCGTTGTCACGATGGCCAGTCCCACGGTGACCATCAGCGGAGAGACCACCGGAACTCCCAGCGGCGGTGAACGCCCAGAGAAGCTGCGCGCCAAGGAACTGCTGGTGAACAAGCTATACGAATGCAAGCTTTGCCCCAAGGGTTTCCGCACCAAGCACGAGTTCCGCACCCATGTCTACGACAAGCATGCGGATGTGCAGCGCAAGGACAATAACTCGATACAGTGCAGCTTCTGCGGATTGGACTTTGCCGATCCGGTGGACAGGCGTCGGCACTACAACAACATGGACTGCATTGTGCGGCTGCGCTGCATGACGTGCGATGCCAAGCTGGAGACACACCAGCGCTTCCTCGATCATGTCTACCAGGATCATCTGGGCGGCGTGGGCGGTGGCGGCGGCGGTGCCAGCAGTGATAATGCCTCCACGACAGGCAGCGGCCTGGCCAGGAGCAACAGTATGGAGCATTCGCCTGGCAAGAGGAGTTTGCTCGGTGCCCTGGGAATTGGCGTTGGCTCATCGGCGGAAGAGTCGCGCAGCAGCAGTGTGGCGCCCACACTAACATCCACGCCCAAGCCAGCGGGAGGCACGGCCACAACGGCCTCCTCTGCCTCCGCGCCCAGTTCAGCGAATCGTGCTGATGCGGCCGCACCCAAGTCCCAGTACTTTTCGCGAATGCCGCAGGTGTGTCCCATTTGCGGACAGCAATACAATAACTACAACAACGTGCTGCGCCACATGGAATCGAAGCATCCAAACAAGCTACCCGAGACATACAAGTGCGTGCGCTGCGGCCTGGGCTATCCGCGGATCTCCTATCTGCGGGAGCACATGATCAATGTGCATGGCGTGGATAAGAACCGGCACTCGGGCGGCTTCGAGTACATCGTGAACGCTGATGCCGTGAAGCTGGCGGACGGCAGCACGCCGAATGTGTACACGGGTCGCTACGACTACGTGATGAAGGACCTGATGTCGATAACAAATGGTGGGACCCTCGGTAATTAGGCTTAGTTTGTAGACGTCCCCCGCTCTGACTCTCTCTTTGTATTTGTTGTGCGCCCCACTCTGTGCGTGCGTCGTCTCTTCCGTATAATATTTTCTGTTAACCTGTTAAGCTTTGTGTCTTAATCGCTAACTCCTAGTCCCGTCAGATATCAAAAATTAACAAAATTACTTGTAATTTGTGCGCTTAAAAATCATAGTAATCTTTTGTGACTTCGTGCGAAGCTTAGACGCCATCTGTTTTTGCTACTACGAATCCCCTTAGCTTGTACTAACCTGTAACCCCTTTCCTTGACCATTTTGCAGACGAAGACGAGGAGGAGGCGGCAGGCAGCGTTGCCAAGAAGATCCGGTTGGATGACAGCAGCAACAACAGCAGCTTGACTGGCGTCGCCAGTCAGCAGCAGAAGGAATGTCCCATTTGCAATGCGGTGTTCAGCAACAACATTGGCCTCTCCAATCACATGCGCTCCCATTACACAGCCGCCAGTGTGGTGACCGCAGCTCTGGCGGCCGCCAATCGCATGACACCCAAATCTCTAACCATAACAGCAACTCCAGCGCCAGCGGACGCGAGTCCAGAGGCATCTACCCCGGCAATGGCCAGCAGCAATGTTGTGCCGCCGGCAATGGCCAATCAAACGCCCCAGGAGCAGGCCGTATTCCGGCGGAGCTTGGATCAGGCGGCCGACCGTCGCTTCCGGCGAATGCGATGCCGGATTTGCCAGCGGCGCTTCAGCTCGAAGAAGTCCTATCGCTACCACATGCTGACGGACCATCAGGTGCAGAACGTGCAGTTCATCAAGTGCAAGCTGTGCAACGCGGAGTTCGCCTACGAGAAGGGTCTGAAGGTGCATCTGTTCAAGGTGCACGGTCGGGCGATCAAGGACGAGATGATCATCAAGCAGTTTGAGTGCGAGGTCTGTTCGATTGTATACAGTTCGGAGCTGGAGCTGCAGCAGCACAAGCGCAGTGTCCACAAGCTAACATCTGCATCGGCATCGGCCTCTGCCTCTGCCTCGGCATCGGCGTCCGCCTCCACTTCCTCGAAGATGGAAGACGACGTTTTGATGGACGAAGAAGGCAGGCCAGCAGCCGCAAGCGATCAAGCCGATCTGTCCACCCTTTCCGCCAACGCGTCGGGTCTGGGAGTGGGTACGCCATTGTACTGGTACCAGTGCAAGTACTGCCCCTCGAACTTCAACACCAACAAGAAGCTGGCCATCCACATTAACTCGCACGACGAGTTTGACTCGAATGATTACTCCTGCAAGGATTGTGGCAATGTCTATAGCGGACGCAAGAGTCTTTGGGTGGGTGTTTCTGTGTATTTTCTGTAACCAGTTCCCTGTGCTTAATTCTGCCTTTTCTATGCTCCTCTCGCACACAGGTGCACCGCTACAAGAAGCATCCACAGGTGCCAGATCCGGCCGAGTGCTCGCTGTGCCGCAAGGTCTTTTTCGATCGCCAGATGCTGGAAAACCACACGCCCACCTGCAACCGCAAGCCAATCACCTCGACGGGTGCCCACCAGCAGCAGGATTCGCTGCAACAGCAGCAGGCGGCACTGCAACGCGTTGTTTTCCGGCACAAGACGGGCGACGACGACGACGAGGAGGATGATGGCCAGCAGCAGCAGCTGGAGGAGGGCGATAGCAATGGGGGCGCAACAGCGTCGGCATCGGGAAGCGCCGCTGTGGCAGCGGCAGCCGTTGCCCAGGCTGCACTGAAGATCCGCATACCGGAGGTGGCCTGCACCATTTGCGGGGCTCGGTTCACCGATCAGGAGCACTTTAGCAAGCACATCCAGAAGCACGAACAGGAGCTGTATGTGGACAATCCGCTGGCGGCGATGTTCGACGATGGGCCGGCGGATGCCGGTCAGTTCCAGGTTGAGCGGCAGAACGAGAACGGGGAATACGCGTGCGATTTATGCGCAAAGACGTTCCCCCAGGTGATTGCGCTCAAGGTGCATCGCAAGTGGCATTTCAGAGGTGATAGCAAGCAGGTGAGCGTTTTTCGGCTTGTGCAGCGAGGAGGAGGACGAGCGACGATGGACGATGGGCGAGTAGTCTCGTCTGTCGCGCCACCCACTAACTAACTAACTAAACTTATTAATGATGTGCTGATGATGATGATGATGCCTCCGCACCAGTCGCAAAAAACAGATATCAACATCTCGTCATTGCAATTGGAACTTGAACTAATCTATGTTTTCTCTTCTGCCTTTCTCCTTTCTCTTTACCCACATCCCTCGTTCCTGGCCGCCTCCTGCCCAATTCCCGCCTTTTTTTGCAATCCTTGCAGAACCCCATCGACGGCGAAGCGACACAGTTGACCAACAACAATCACACTACCAGCAACAACAACAACACCAACAGCAACAGCTCGATGCTGCACCTCCGCGAGCTGCATGCGGTGGGCCTGATGCCCAACCAGCAGCAGCAGCAGCAACAGCAGAGCCACAACAGCCACTCGAGCAGCAGCAACCACAACATGAACCACAGCGGCGGCAGCAGCAGCAGCAAGTCGATGAAGCGGAAGCGTGAGCTCAAGTGCGAGTACTGCGCCTCCACCTTCATCAGCAACAACAATCTGCGCCGCCACATGTACGAGCTGCACAAGCACGAGGTAAGCAATCTCCCGGAGCCGCCGGTCATCTTGGTGGACGATCATCTCCAGTGCCGTCGCTGTCAGCTCAGTTTCGAGACAAAGGAGCTGTGGATCGAGCACAAGCTGGCCGATGCGAAGGTGGTGCGTCCGTTCTGTCCCTTCCAGTGGGGCTGCGACCTGTGCGGCGAGTATCTGTCGCGCAAGGAGAAGCTGATGAACCACATCAACAACCATCTGAAGGAGGAGGTCATTGTGCCGGTGGCCACCAAGGCGGCCATTGATCGGGAAGCGGCGGCAACGGCAGCGACAGCAGCAGCTGCGAATGCGGCGGAATTAACAGCAGATGATGAAGTAGATCAAGACGGGGAGAATGAAGATCGGGACAACAAAGATAAGGCGATGGTAGCAGGAGCTCGAAAAGAAGAAGAAAGCGATGACCTGGACGAGGAGGATAGCTCCGGCGAGGAGGAGAGTTCAGGCACGGGAGACGATGAGGACGATGACTCCGATGACGACGAGGAAGATGACGAGGGCGATGGGGGCGAAGGCGAAGATGAGGAGGGTGTGCAGCCTGGTCATCTGCTGCCCCAGCAACAGCATCAGCAACCGCAGCAGCAGCAAGACCACAACCCGGACGACGATGACCTCGTCGAGGAGGTCTTTAGCTCGGATGATGAAGATGTAGAGAGCGAGGATGAAGACGACGACGATATCGACGATGAGGATGACGATGTGGAGGAACCGGAACCAGTAGCAGTGGCAGTGGCACTGTCGCCATCGCAACCGCTGATGAATGGCAATGGCAAGGCCAAATCGAAAATGCCGCCACTGATCATGCACAGTTCCGACGATGAGGAGGATGATGGCGTTATGCCCATCGATGACATTATCGAAGAGGAATTCGACGAGGAGGACGCCATGCCAGACGCCGATATCCAGGATGTGGATGATGCCATCGAGGAGGTGGATGACGATGATTTGGATGAGGGGGATGACGTGGAGATGGAGGAGGAGGAGGTGGTATCGGCAGCCTCCTCATCGGAGAGCGAGTCCACGTCAACGACCACGTCCAATTCGCACTCGCATTCACATTCCACGGGTGAGCGGCGTAAGAAGAGGGCTGACGATCAGTTGAATGATCCCAGCTTTACCTGTGATCTATGTCAACTTTGTTTTGATTCCCAGGAGCTACTCCAGAGCCACATCAAAAGCCATTTCCTCAATGGGCCAAAGCTCACAGTGGCAGCAGCCGCCACAGCAGCAGCCACAACAGTAGCCGGCAGCGCGGCGGCCTCGTCAAGATCGGCAACGGCGCCGGCACCAGCAAAGACGAAGCCTGACTCCAAGTCAGCGCTGCTGGCCAACAACAACAATAAGAGCAGCAAGACTGTTGCAGCTGCAGCTGCCACAAACTGAGTCAGTCACCTCCAGCCACCAACATTCATTTGAAACTCGAACCTCTCAGCACTCACAGCTCTCATCTCAATCTCATCCAAACTCACTTGAAATGTACAAAGCCAGTCAGACTACTGTCCACTCAAAAGACACCGTCATCATCCTCATCTCATCATCAGAACCTTAAGTAGAGCCTAAGCAGCAGCGAGATGAACAGCAAACGCATTCCATCATCAATTCGGCCACGATATATATATAGCACGTGTGTGGCGCGGGTTGTGTGTGGCATGTGTCCTACCTACAATACTTTTTAGCTTGCTTCTAGTCTTAAGAACTTAACACACACACACACACACACACCGATATAGATATATATATGTATGCATCATATATATTTATCTAAGAACTTTTTTTTTTAATGTTAACCTAGTTTCTACTGTGCCTCCCATTGATCGACTCCCGGACCTAGAGCCGAGTCTGGTTTCTGGGGTCGATGAAAGGGACGACCAAGAGTGCACACAAGCAAGAACTAGGGCTAAGTTTATACTTCAAAACATTATATTTACGAAAACCATATATCACCAAGATGTAATAGTCATATAAGCTTACATATAAACACACACACACACATATATATATATATATATATATATATATATAGGAAGGAAAGTACGTCTAGTACCAGTACACACATCAATTATTCAAGCAGAAGAGAAGTTTCACGAGACGCACCAAAGCAAGCGGACTGAAGGAAGCCGCGGGAAAGGGGGAACCGCTCAGTTAGACTTAGTAAAAGCCATCAGGATTTTCAAAGTATTTCACACACTCATGACAAGCACACACTCACAAAGGTTTAAAAAACCCAAAGCGATAGATGTATAAACCTTTTTTTTTTCTTCCTATTTTGATTTTACTTTTTGTTTTTCGTATTTAAACCTTGGTCTTCCTCAAAATTCTAAAATCGGTTCTGAAACCGAGACGTACCCCATTTTAGGCCCCCATTTGGTTTCTCAATAAAGCAACTAATGATAAGAAAAACACTACCAGTTCCAGATTTCCGAAATTCTGCAATTGATTTCGGAAATCTTGTACTTCGCTTCTAGTTTCATCTTAATAATACCAAAAGGAAATGCAGTATACACCAGCCAGACTTTGCTGGGGGAGGGAATTTTAATTTAGACCCCCGCGACCCAGTCGTCCTTCGATAATTTCACACTTTTCAAGCAGCATAATTTCTAGAAAACACCCACATGATCACATGATCGTCGTCGTTTCTCTTCTCCAACAATTGGCTTTCTCTCATCTTGCACTATGGCAAGGAAGACCAAGGTCGATGCTAGGTCCATACCCACGTAGATGGAAACTCACTAAGGGAGAGCCTAAACCATTTAGACTCGCGACACACCCACACAACACAACGGCATTATATGTAAAACCTATGCTTAAGAAATCTCTAATATGTATAACTGAAACTGTAGTCTAAAACGTACAAAATAAAATAAAAACAAGAAATGCATCATATATAAGCAAACTTTTGTCCCTCACGCGTTGAAGAATCGAAAAGAAAATAAAAGGAATAATACAAAATTACCACATTGTGTTCTTATCTTTGGAAGGAGTAGGTGTAATCAGGAAGTCCCATGTCCGACCCATAAACAAAGATTCCTGATGAAACTCGGTCTTGTGCTTTGTGTTTATTTTAAAATCTTTTCAGAACGTGTATGTACTACGTTTACACACCAAGTCTTAGCTAAATAGGCTTCATTTAAGACGTGAAAAATCTTTCAACAACTACTTTACGTCGTTATCATTATCATTTCTCTTCAATTAAACTAAACTAGAGACATTAAGGAAACACACGACTGACCTTTGTCATTACAAAATGTTTATTAGCGCGTATAAACGTAGTAATATATTGGGCAAACGGCACAAAGTAACTCAAAGTGACTGTTTGCCAGTTTGTAAAGCAATGGTGGAAGTTCGTCTGTGGTTCTTCCCAGTGGTGTCATGCGCAAGGATACAGATCATAAGTTAGTAACAAACAAAAAAATAAAATATAAAAAAATCACAAATCTTGCACAGATGCACAAGAGGAGAACAGAATGGGGATTAACAAGGGGCACAGCCAGCTCCGGGGGATAACATACGGCGCAGAGCAGGGACGAGAAGAACACAGGGTGCTAGAGTTGGTCAATAAAGACTACTTTATGCTGTTAGGGCTTAAACAGAGGGATTCTACTAAAGCTATATGTGAAGCAGCCGGGAATGCTGTTGCTGGTGGGGTGCCGTGCCTAAGAGTACTGCGTGTGCGGATTCACGTTGATCATCTCCATGTTGCTGCTGAGGAAACAGAAACAAGAACGGAAACATTCGATTAGTTCAAGAGCCCTTAAAAATGCTTGTCAATCATTTTTGGCCAGTGCCCGATAAGCTACTACTACTTAAACAACAACCATACTTATCGCGCACTGGCAATAGCTTGATTTGGCCATGAGATATGACGATGGTGGGACTTCGGTTAGGTGATGGTGGCTTCTGGCCTGTTTATCCCTAACCTCTTATTCGGTGGCCTAAGGCGCACGGTTCTAGGGAAATGCGGGGTGATGGGAACAGGAACAGGCACAGGAAATGGGTTAATAATGATGATCATGAGTGGAAGGAAGTATGGGGTTTAAACTTAGCTCACCTGCGACTGCAGCGCACGTGAATAAAGAGCAGGGCCAGGCCCAGAGTGATGCAAATGGCGCCAACCACAATGTAGGCGATGCCCAGGAAAGGATTCTTGCCACCTAGCACGGAGGTGGTCGACAGAATCATGCGCTTGGTTCCATCGAACGAGACGACAGGATATTCTGGAAGGAAGCACGGAAATACACAGAGTTAATCCACAGGTCCAGACCAAATTGGGTTCTACTTACGATACTTGACGTTCAGCGTATAATCACCGGCCTTGAGACCCTTAGCATAGGTGGCTTCGGTTTGGTCCAATCGCCGATAGAGCTTCCTAAAGCTGGGCAGAGCGGCGGTCCGCATCCACACGATCAGATCCTCGTTTTGGAACCCGTTGTTCTCCGGATTCTCGGGGTCCAGCTCGGCCAGACTCTTCTGCCAGAACAACGGCTTTGCAAAGTCCTGGAGGGACACGTTGAGGTTGCCCTCCGGATTGCGGAACTTCACTCGCTTATCCGACGGCCACGCAATGCCCGTCTTGAGCAGCTTGATGTCAGAGCCAGCATGCGACAGGGAAAGCGTGTCTGGAAGGGATCAATGACTCAGTTAGTTTTTGCATCCATTGAAGGTCGCAGGACAAGCCGCACCATTGAACAGCGAGTTAGCGATGGCGCCGCAGGGCGCAATCGGCTTGTTGGTGTCTGGATCGATGGCAAAGGGTATGCAGTCCGAGCTGGGCGTCTGCGAGAGGTGGCCCAACAGCTGCTCGTCGTCGCGCGACTTCACATAACGGCGATGGTTCTGGTAGTAGTTGGTCAGACCATAGTACATGTATACCACACCCTGCAAACAGTAGCCAGCGTTAAACGGGTTAGGGGAGCTCCATTCCAAAGCCAACTCACATTGAAATCCTTGGGAAGGGTAAAGTTTATCGCGCAGTTACACTGGCCGCCCGGGTTCTTCTCCAGGTGGTCGGAGCACTTGACGGTCCCGTTACTACACCATGTGTAGTCAATGATATGCTCATTGGCCGTGTTTGACAGATGCAGCAGGACGACTCCGATGGGTATGAAGAGTACTCCGATCACAAAGAACGTGGGCAGGACTGTGCGGGCGGTGAGCACGGGCTGCCAGGCGGGCAGGCGCTGCTGCTTGAAGGCCGAATCTAAGGAGGGAGGAGAAGGAGCAAGGTTAGCAACTAGACAAGACAGCGTCGTGACCTCATATGGCATCGAATGGCTACGGGAGCGGGGTGTGGCGCGCAGGACGGCCCGAAAATCGATTTGACGCACAACCAATAAGCTGAGCAGTGAGTGGACATTAGTCATTCGCTGCCATTCCGATTCCGTCGAGGGCCCCTTATCACGCACAGCAACTTGTTACATGCGCCTGTGTGAGTGGGAGTGCGAGGTGTGGGATCGAATCGAACTGGGGTTTCACCTGAAGGTCGCTTGGACTTCTGCGCTGGAATCTCCTCGTTCTCCGCATGCTGCGTAGACATGACGCCTTGTCTCTGGTCCCAATCGGGATAATCTCTGGGAGCTGCTGGGAATAACTAGCGCAGAACAGGACAGACGTTCTCCAGGTAAGTCATTCACAGTTGGTCGAATCGAATAAAGTAAATACAAGAAATTTTCAGCCACCTAGCGATGGCACCACGCCAAACATCGATATACATCGATAGCCTCGCCAATGTTTATTCGTACAGAAACATATAAAATGAATAATTTAGTTTATTTATTTTATAGCGAGCTTACTAAAATGTAAGCATAATACAAATAAATTGAAAAATAACATCTTGTTTTGCTTGGATAACACAAATGCTCCTACTTTTGTGGTTTTGTCTCTCATTAAGTAGCCTTTGTAAAATGTACTAAACTAGTTAAATTACATTTCGCCGTCTTCTCCAAATTTATTATATTTTTTAGCTCCAGAATTATACTTAAATATGCAATAATTAGACTGGGATTCATTTTAGGCATCATATGCAAGAACGACAACAACCATCGATACACCCGGCCGCCCATGCAACCCTGGTTGCGGAGGCGGCGTTTTCGCTGTGTCAAAACAACAGCAGCAGAAAAATTATCAGCGCACACGGCAATACGACAATAACTAGTCCTCCAGATCACACCCAGAGTGTTCAGTCCCGATCAGCGCGTCAAGGATCAGTAGGCAACAGCAACAGCAGCAGCAGCGGTAGCGGCAGCGGCAGAAGCAGAAGCAATGAAAATCACAGTGACCACCAGCGATGACAAGGTCTTCTGCCTGGACGTGGCCCAGGATCTGGAGCTGGAGAACCTGAAGGCCCTGTGTGCCATGGAGATCGGCGCGGAGGTGTCCCAGATAGCAGTGCTCTTTAACGGACGGGAGCTGACCAACAACAAGCAATCCCTGCAGCAGTGTGGCGTCGGCGATGGCGACTTCATCATGCTGGAGCGACGCAGGAGCGTAAATCGGCCAGGTAAGCCAGCCCAGTGGGAGGGGAGGCGGTTGCGGGCGAGCGGAGAAGGGGAACCATTGGGTCATAAGTGGGTCACTTTCTGGCGGGGATCGGTGCCTTGCTTGCTGCTCGTGGTGAAATTTGAAATGCGATTCTGGCTTTGTGACACTGTAGATTTTTGAAATTTCCTATGCGTGTATGCTTATGTACCCACACCTATTGTATGTGCATGCATATGTGTGTGAGTGTGTGTGCCCGCATTTCTTCTTGATTTCTTTTTGTTTACGTGTTTTTTTTAATTTTTGGAAAAGCAGATCTTTGTGGCGCAGTTGCTGGTAAAAATAAACGCGGTTCTTTCTGCCTTTTTTTTGCACATTCCAAAATAAGTGAAACACGCTCACGCTACCTCACACACATACGCACACTGGAAGCCGTCGTCGAGTGTTTGAGTGTGTGAGTGTTACGGGTCACAGCGGTGGCGGAGAGGGAGCAAGGCTTATCTGCTTCCAATGTAGGGGGAAAGTAGGCGGGAGATGGAAAGAGGGGGCAAAGAAAGTGGAAGTGGGTGTGAAGGAGGAGCAAGAGGAGCAGCAGGTACTTGCGGTGCTCATGGCTCATCTCCTCGGCAGCGCTCCATTCCATTGACCCCTGCGTGCGTGGTTGGCCTTGTCTGTCGGAATGGGATCGTCGTGATATATATACGCACATGGGCTGGTGACTGCATGCAGGTGTGGGCGGCGCCAAAAATTCCGATATCGAGCAGTGCACGGAGCACATTTGGACTCTGAATATGTACATATACATGCTTATTTCGCATATTATGTTCCCTATTTTGTAGGATAACAGAAACTCCTGAGCTACAGTCTTAAAATTCCTAGACCAACATAAACATAGATCTCTCCAGGACCTAATGCCCATATTTCCTGCAATCTTCAAAGTCATGACCTCAAATAACAACTCTAGGGCTAATCTAAATACTAAATCATATCCATTTTAGGTAACACCAATGCAGCAATGGATTTGACTGGCCTGGACTTTAGCAATATCGCCGTGCCGGGCACAAGTACCGGCGGCAGTCCGCCCACGAGGAGGAGCACCCAGCAGGGCACGCAGCCGCCGCAGCAGCAGTACAGCAATCCGACAGACATACCATTGACCGATGAGTTCAATGTCAACTTCGACGACGATCCGGCCACGGTGCGACAGATGTTCCTGTCTAGTCCTGAGACGCTGTCCTTGCTGCGACAATATAATCCTCGACTAGCGGAGGCAATCGATTCCGGCGACCAAGAAACCTTTGCCCGCCTGCTCCGTGAGCATATTTCAGAGCGGAAGCGGAGGAATGAGCAGCGAATGCGCATGCTGCACGCCGATCCCTTTGACGAGGAGGCTCAGCGTCTGATTGCCGAGGAGATCAAGCAGAAGAACATTCAGGATAACATGGCGGCAGCCATTGAGTACAATCCGGAAATCTTTGGCACGGTTACCATGCTGTAAGTCTTTGCCGGAGTGTCTAACAGTATCTGCAACCAGCTACTTTTTTTTTGCAGTTACATCAACTGCAAGGTGAATGGCATACCGGTGAAGGCCTTTGTGGACTCGGGCGCCCAGACTACAATCATGAGTAAGGACTGCGCTGAGCGATGCCACGTTAACCGGTTAGTCGACACGCGCTGGAACGGCGTGGCCAAGGGCGTCGGCACACAGCCTATTCTGGGCAGGATTCATATGGTGCAGCTGCAGATTGAGAACGACCACCTCACGTCCAGCTTCACGGTTTTGGGTCAACAGCCCATGGACATGCTGCTGGGTCTGGACATGTTGAAGCGACATCAGGTGAGAGAACGATAAGGGTTTTTACTCGGTGAAAGTGATAGAACCCGTAAATCCTTCGTAGTGCCTCATCGACTTGCAGCGGAATCTTCTGATTATCGGCACCACAGGAACGACAACGCCTTTCCTGCCGGAGAGCGAGCTGCCGGTGGGTGCCCGGCTCACGGGCAACTCGGATGATTCATTCGAGCAGGTGGCCATTGCCGATGCCATTGAGCAAAGTAAGCGGGAAGCCGGGGGCGGTGGCAGTGGCAGCAGTGCGAGCGGCAGCGGTCCCAACACTATACAGCCACTAGACCGCTTTACCGAACAGGATGTGACCGATCTCATGGCCCTGGGCTATCCGCGCAGCGATGTGCTCACCGTACTGCGTCTGTGTGGCGGCAACAAACAGGCGGCCAGCTCCGTGCTGCTCAGCCGGAACGCAGCCGCCTCGGGCGGTGGTCTCAGCTGAACGCGGCTCGACTCTCAGCCCCAGCCCCAGCCCCCACCTCACGAAGCCCCACTCCCCACAGCCAGAAACTGGATTGCAATAGTATGAAACGAAATACTCCGAGCAATACCAAAAAAAACGAAATAATAATAAACAACAAAATCAGAAAAGAGAGAGAAACAAATGGAACACACACAACAACAACAAACAAGCAATGAAAACGAAAACGATAACAAAAACCTTTCTTATTTAGTGACATTTTTGTAAACTAAAGCCAGTTTTTTATATATACAGATCGTTGTTACGATGTACAATAGCTAATAATTAGGGTGCATTTCCATCAGCGGATCATTTTGAAAGCGATTATGTCTAGAGAATATTGATTAGAGGAGGAAAAGTTAAAATAGGCGATTTAAACTTACAAAATCAGGGACCGTTGCAATTATTTACACAATTCTTCAGCTTTATTTTTTGATTTCCTTTACAAAGTCTCATATATATTGTTTTATTTTATCCGCAAACGGATTTGTATTTTAAGGTAAATCCAGCTTTATCTGTTATTTTTCAACTCTTTATCTGTTATTCTTCTATTTAAAAAAAAAAATATTAAAATACGTGCAAAAATTATGTAATCTGAATATTATTTTATAACAAAACTATTCTTTTTCTCCGAGTTTTATAATTTAAAAATCTCAAATAATTGTTGGCGGTCTCTGCTAAAAAAAAAATATAAATAAAGAAAATTATATATAAACATACATAAACAGAAGTAAAGACACAAGTACGGATTAGATGCGACATAATCGATGGATAACTGGACATGGACATGGAACCAAGCCGCATCAACGAAACACTGAAGCTGTATTACGAGGAAATACAAACAACAAACGGAAAGAGTACGCCTGACTATTAATATATATAATTATATATATATTAACCATATACACACATATATAAACATTATATACAATTTGAGCTAGTATTAAGGTTAAATGTCAAGCAAAAATGAAAAGTGGGTTCAATAAAAGGTCGAGTATTGTTTTGGATTTGGAAAGGAAAGAAAATACAAACAAGCGCACTGATTTCTCTCTTGGGTAAGCACGTTTTGTTTTCACTTTTAATAGCATTCGTTTAGGTTTGTGGTATAATTTATAAAAAGGCTTCTACTTTTTTCTGGTCAGCTGCGGACCCATACACATGTAAGGATTTATTAATATGCAAAACTCTGTTGTTACTAATGTTGCCGTTGCTGTACTCTAGTCCTCATCCTCCTCGTCATCCTCGTCGTTCTCACCAGCAGCCGCCGCCGATCCCTTGTGATTGAACTCCTTCTCTGGATCAAACTGCATGCCCTCTTGATCGGCACCATCCTCCTCGTCATCGTCACCGGCCACCTGGGCATTCTCGGCCTCGGCACGCTCCAGTCTTCGGGCCAGATCAGCCTCATCGATTGCAGTAACCAGCTTGGGCGCCATGATCACCTTGAACTCGCCCTCGTGCTCAATGATCTTTGCGCGAATATTCTCAATGGCCACCTCCAGGGCTTTCAGGCCGTCTGTCTTCTTTGTGGTGGAAGTGGTCATCACATATCTGTGCAGGGATTAGGAGTCATATTACATCCAGAACGAATTTCATGATCGTGACTAAACTTACAGTGGCGGTGCTATCAGATTGATCCGAATGGGTAGCTCCTCGGTGCTCAGCTCCAGGCCCTTGGTGAGCGATGCCTTGACCGCATCGATGCCTTCGTAGCCGTAGCAGGAGCACTCGATGTCAGCACGGATCTTGACCGTGGGCGAGACCAGCTTGCGTTTGATGTTGCTCAGCAGCACCTCCTTGGTCTCGGCGTCCAGGTTGCACTCGTCAAAGACGGAGGGGTCCGTCACCGACTGCTTGAAGATGTCGTAGGCCACCGTCTTGCTGTTGTACTTTTTCTCAAAGTACCAGGCGGTCTTTTGATAGAGCTCCTCCAGTTTCTCGTTGCCCTCGTAGCCCAGGATGTCAGCAACGTGGCGCAGCAGCGAGTTTATGGCCTTTGCCTTGGCAAACCGCTCCGTGCACTTCTCCACATCTTCGGGCGACACCCGGCGCTTGGACAGATCAATGTAGCCTTTCTCCTTGTCCACACGAATGACGACAACCGGCTCAGTCTTGCCCACGCGGATCAGCTTGTTGATGGAACGAATGCGCCGGCGAGACAGTTCAGAGAGCAGGATCATGCCTTCGATGTTGTTGTACTCCAGCAGATGCACGTACGCGCCCATCTCGGCGATGGAGAGCACATTCACCATGACCACATCCTCGATCTCGGGGTAACGCTCATTGTAGAAGCGCGACGTGAGTGCCATATTGTATCCGTGACTCTGCTATGGGGATTCCGGATCGCGTAACGCAACAAAATTATAAAATACACTTCACGAAAGAAAAAATTTGGGAAAACGTGTACAATTTCTGCAGGAGCGGGTGTAAGAAGAAGAACCGCGGCAGAGGTGCAATCGATGTCACTCGATACTATCGTATCTTTTTGTATCAAAGAAATGTGTGCCACTATCGATATTATCATGTGTTTACTTGAGGTATACAAAAAAGGTCATTTGATGAAATAAACTCTTGTTTATTGTTTGTTATAAACTGCTATGACCGAAAACTGCCACTGTGCGACGATTCATCAAATTATGATCGTGTCTTCTGTTTCAAATTTTGCCTGTTATTAACAAAGTATGACCGCATCATTGGCCCTCATAAAATGCCGAACAACGAGTAGAAAGAGCGGTCACACTTCAAAAGAATAAACATTCTCATAGCTTAAGAAGGAAAAAAAGACTATTAATTAAATAAATAAATTTAAAACCAAAAAGAAGTAAATAAATAATAATAAGCTTGCGGTCGTTGCCAGACTTTCTGGTCGTCAGCTACTATCGCAAGAGGCGCAGCGAATTCGCCAGTGTTGCTCCATTTCTTCAAATTGCGGCGATTTAAATTATTCCCTTAAATTTCAATGGGAAGTATGCAATTGTTTCCCCTTAATTAGGTGCATATGAAAGCCCCTTCTTTGATTGGGGGTTTTCACTCAGAAAGAAGAAAATATGCGAAACCAAGTTCTCGCGGCGCCCGCTGGCCGGTGTGTACACACTGGCGGCGAATATTTCTGGTATTTCAGACTGCGGCGAATTCGCTCATTTGAAAAAAATAAAACATGGCTGGAAGAGGTGGTTATGAACACGCTAGGTAAATATTATTAAATTATTTTTGCAATTGCACGCACCGGCCGGCCGGGGAGTGCGGAAAGGCCAGTGGATGTCATCGCGGCGCAAGTGATTCGATTGTACCGACGTTGTACCCAAATGTAAAATAATGCACGCGGTTTGGTTTGGGCAAAAAGGCACCAGCACACCCGCACACACGCGCACATAAAATACATATATATATACGCGTGTACGTGTCGGTCGTTGGTCGCCGCCTTTGTGTGTGCGTGCGTATGTGCTCTAGTGTGCGTGTTTTTTCTACATTCTTTTCCTCCTTTTCCCGTGTTTTTTTTTCTCCTCGCTTTTCGGGAAATTCTGCTTGCAGCGTCGGCGGCTGCGTCGCCAGCGTCGGGCGGGAGCGGCAGCGCCGGGGCCGGTAACCTGGGAGCGACCAACCGGTGGAGCAGCAGTGGCGGCGGCGTGCGACCGTTCATGTGTCCCCCAAAAATAGATCGAAAATCCTCATGTAGCCTGCAGTTTGGTTGAAAAGCGCGCGCTTTTACCCCTCCATTTGACACCTGTCCTCGCCTCCGTCTTCGTTCCCGTCCCCGTGCAGTTTGTTGTTGTTTGCTCTGCATCTTTGTTGATGTTTCGCCGGGAATCCGAGCCTGCGTCGCTAGATTTGTGCGCCATGTGCGTTTGGTTCGGTGAACAGGGTGCCGGGGGAGCGAGCTCTGGATAGCTCCGAGGGTGGCTCGGCCCCAAGAGTGGAAGAAGAAGATGCAGACACACCCCCATTAATTGGATTCAGTTTCAAGGCAACGCGCTCCATCAAGAGCATAAACATCAATCGGAAGCAATAATATATACACGCAGAAGTCGGGCAACAATAAACAGAAAAGCCAAGGGAAACGTGGGCATCAAATTCGCATTCGCATTCACATTTGAGAGCAGTCGTCAACAAATTAGTTACATTTTAAAAGCAACAACAAAGCAACTTTGCCATGAGGTATTATAGCTCTTTTGCAAAGGTGTTTAAACATAGAAGTCACTGGAAGAAATACAACTGAATCGATACGTGGAAAAGCTGAATGAAAAGTCTGCCTGTTTTGGTGACATCATCCGCTCAGTCGAATGGCCAAAGACTAGGCCATGCTGTGCCTAACTGCCCCCACAAATCAGTATCCTAAACCAAATTCATTTTCTTCCATTTCAGAGGCGGATTCGGTGGCGACCGGCAGGCAAAGCAGCTGCCACAGGAACCGCCCTTTGTCGCATTCGTCGGTAACCTGCCGCAGGGCCTGGTGCAGGGCGATGTGATCAAAATATTCCAAGACTTTGAGGTGAAGAACGTGCGGCTTGTTAAGGACCGGGAAACGGATCAGTTCAAAGGATTTTGCTATGTGGAATTCGAGACGTTGGACAATCTGGAGCGGGCGCTAGAGTGCGACGGACGGATCAAGCTGGACGATCTGTCGGCGCCACTGCGCATCGATATTGCCGATGGTCGGAAAAATAATCGGTACGGAAAGGAATAACTCCACTTGGAAATAACCCAGAGAGATAATATTTTTGTTATTCACAGCCCTGGTGGCGGTATCGGCGGCGGCAATGGCGGTGGAGGCATGAGCCGCGACGGCGGCCGAGACGGTTTCCAGAAGCGCGGCCCGCCCCGCCAAGGGGGCAGCAGTCAGTCCTACAGCAGGGGCGGTCCTGGCACCGGCGGCGGCAACGGCGGCGGTCGCGAAGGCGGCGGCGGTTCGGGTAATCGCGGCGATAGTAGAGGTTCGTACAATGATAGTTATGGTGGTCACAATGATAGAAGTCGCGGCAGCGGCGGCGGCAGCGGCGCGGGCTCCGGCGGTGGCATGAATAGAGGATACAATGGTAAAGCATTTTTATCTGCCGTCCAACCAACCAACCAAATCAACCAACCAACCAAGCAACCAACAACACGTAGCTGCATCCCTCGTAGTGCTGCCAAAAAAATAGTAGTTGATTCTGATCCGATTCCGTCTCCGATCCTGACTCAAAAGTACTCTCATTCGATTCGGTCGCATGGCAGAGAGACATTCATGCTGCAGTCCTCGAAAGTGGTCCCCTAGTCTCCCTCTCACTCTATCTCTCCATTCGGCTATCAGCTCCTGTTTCTGTTTCGGTTCCTGTTCCCGTTCCCGCTCTTGTGTTTATCGTTTCCCCCCCTGCGGTTCTTCAGGCTGAGTTGAGTTGGATTTGCTTTGCTTTCCTTTACCAGTTCTTGTGTATTTGGGTTTGGTCGAATAGTGAATATATTTCAAAGAAAAATTCGCCTGTAAAGCTTTGTAAAGGAAATGGTTCTTGTTTTTAATATAAAACTAAATTTAACGGGCTGCAGGTCAGGGCAAAGTCCACTAAAATAAACTCTTCAATTGTAAAGGATATAATTACGCGCGAGTTTTTGTCGTGAAACATTCTCGATTGGACTTTGTACTGGATAAGCTTAGCCAGCGGACCTCTTTCGTTATAGCAATTTATTTTCTCTCGCTTCCAATGATATTACGATATATTATTTCAAGTTTTTAGCATGATTTCTTAGTCTTTTTTCGCATTTTTTTCCGAGAGATGTACACCATCCTTTGCAATCGGCCATCTCCAATACCCCCCGTTAAGCCCAGCTCCCTTGTAGCTCAGTAGACACTAAGCACTCCTCTTTTTAGATAGTTTTGAACCGACTTTTCAACTCCCCCGCACGCTTTGTACCACTTTGAACTGCATTTTAGCTAGCATGCTAAGTCATACTCTCTAAGCAGGGGCCACACTGACCAACATATGCTGATCTCAATTGCTTACCCGTTGCAGATCGGCCGGCGAATCGGGGTCGGTACGGCAACTTCAACAACGACGATCGGTTCGAGCGCAATCAGGATCGAGACCGTGGACAACGTGAGGGCAGCTATGGCAACCAGTCCCGGGACGGCGATCGATACAACAACTTCAGTCGGCATCGCGACCGCGAGCGTACCCACTACAATCCCAACCAGCAGAGTGAACGTCCCAGCGGCGGCTTGGGCGGCGGCAGTGGAGGAGGAGGAGGCGGCGGCGGTGGTGGCTCCTCGATGGGCGCCATTGGTGAGTGGTGATTCTCTTTTTAAGATGTCTGCAGTGTTATTCTAATCCTTGTTGCGTTCATACCCGCAGACGACAACGAACGGCCACGCCTGCAGCTGAAGCCGCGGACCATTGCCGCGCCCATTAATGCGGTAGCCGAGACCAAGCAATCGGCCTCCATCTTCGGCAATGCCAAGCCGCGCGAGGAGAAGTTGAAGGAGCTGGAGCAGAATGGCGATAACTAGAGGTAGCAGAAGGCGGCGGTTCGCAATATAATATGCCTGATATGATATTTTGGTGTGCGAGAACAGAAGGAGGAGGCGGAGGAGGAGTGGAGATGAAGGAGCATCAGCAGAATGCATATATAAACACATACATTAATTTACGCTACATACCTATTATATACGAAAGATATGTACTACATAACAAGCAGGAGCGAAGATAAATGAAACTACAGACAGGCTGGCCTCTGTGTCCTCTGTGTGTCAGTGTCCAGTGTCAGTCAGCAAGCCCACTTAACAGCAGTAGAAGCAGCAGCAGCAAACGCAATTCGGCAACCCAGCAACCTTTCTTACTTTCAACAACAGCAAGCAACAACAATAAACCGCAGCAATCAAGAAGCATCCACAACAACAGCGACAACAAATGGAAGGTCTATAAATGTTAGTCTTTAAGCAGCGATAAACTTTAGTCCCGTGCATATGGCCTATATATATATATATATATATATCCATATATATATATATATATATGTACACCAACAAAGCAAAAACAAAAGCTCTACCATTAAGGCATAAATAGTAAACGAAAAACAAAAAAAAGTGAAAGCTAAACAAAAAACTAGAAAAACAAAGCAAAAAACTCGAAAAAACAAAGCAAAAATCTAAAACAAAAATACTTTTTTGACAAAACGTTCAGCGTAGCAGAGAGAAGGCAGGAGGCAGACAATTTATACAGTTTATATAGCAAAAAACAACAAAATGAAAAAAAAAACCAAAAAAAGAACTAATAACGAAACCAATTATTGAGCATATATAGTATAATCCTTATGAGAAGAAACACCAACAAAAACAACACCAATAACAAATAACAACAGATATCTAGAAACAAACAAAAAACGCAGAACACCAACTACTACGTACGTAAAGAAAAAAAGTGGAAACAAAAGGAAAAGATGCAAAGCGAAGATGTCGTAATGGTTGAAGTTTAATAAACAACAACAACAGCAACTTTACATATTTACAAATGAGAAACGCAACTACAAAACATACATAGATCTATATGTAATTGAGGAGCCAGAGTCTAAGTCGCAAAACCATTTTAGTTGTACGTTTATTATTCCTTTTAATATGCACATTTTTCTTAAGTTGAACCTGCACTGGGTACTTTCCCCTCCCTTTCTCTTTCTATAATTGAATATAAATTTCTTATCACTCGTACAGAGACGCTCTTACTCACACTCACACACAACGGACTTCTTTTTTGTAGATAACAAACTTTGTAAAAGACGCAGGAACTGTATAATTTAATTGTTGTTGTTTGTTTTGATTTCTCTTTGCATTCACTATGATGTACGTAACGTAAGAACGAAAAGAGAAGCGTTTTTCCCCATTACCTTTTTACTTTTTTATTGTTTTTCCAAAAGTTCTATATCTATACTATTTTTTTTGTAACCCTTTTTTTTAATTGTATCTTGCAAGAGCTGAAAGAAAAACGCGAAAATTGTAAATTAATTTGAAAATAAAGCAAAAACATTTACATAAGAAACAAAAGTACTACCGTTCTGTTTGGTGTTTTCCTTCGGACTAATTCGGAATTCGTTTCGGAGTGCGGCTCAGCACTTTGTACATAAAACCAACATAAATAATCAAATTCCCCGGCCCCTTCCGATCCCCCCCTAGGGGAGTAAGAACTGTTGTGTTGTCAGCATCCCTTCCCCCACCCGCACCGAGAGTAAACAGAAAAGAACATGAACATGAAAAACCGACTTGACCGACAAAGCTAAACCAGAGTTAACCGCGACCAGAGCAGGCGCAGCAAAGAAGAAAATAGAATACAAATGAAAGAGTAACGTGTAACAGTAACAGTTAAAGTAAATATTACGTTTAATATATATACATACATAGAAAGCTAAAGATAAACTTTAACTTTAAACATTTAATTTTTAGCACTAATACCGTAAGCAGTCAAAGATTTACACTAAAGCGAAAAATGGACAAACAATATTTGTAACTCCTCAAAAATAAATGAAACAAAAACTACAAAAATATGATCGAGTTGAATCTTACTTATATATGCTGCTCTTAAAAACCTAATTAAGAACTTTGATATGCATTTTAAAACGCCCATAAAGACGAAACAATTGTTTAAATTAAAACGAAAACAAGAAAAAAACGAGAAGAGAATTTATACAAAGCAAGAGTTAGACATTAACTTACATCATAAACAAAACTATATACAAAAATATAAATAAATATACGCTATGGTTAATGACGAAACTGATTGAGTAAGCCAATAATAAATAGCAATTCTACTCTTAGCAACTGCAATAAATTGAAACAAAAGAGTTATCCGAAATTAGAAAGCCGCTAGAAAGGAAAAACAATCGTAGGTCGAGGAAATACATACATTTTACCAATTACAATAACAACACAGCAGCAAGAACCGCAACTGCTAACTTCATGTAACTTGCATTGACAACAGAAGTTTAAAATTATATACATATATATTAAATCAAAGTCAGATCAACAGACTCAATAACAGACAACAACAAACAAAAACAATGTTTAATTAAGTAAATGATGAACGACGAATGAACAGCCCTAAACAAATTCACAATCCCATAAACACAACATTATATCGAAATATATAAATATATATTTTTTGTTGTTTGAACATTTTGTACGATACGTATATATACATATATATACACATAACTAAATAAATAAATAAAAGAAATTATAATACAACTAATCCATTGTTTTTCACTGAGAAATAATACAAGAATATCTCCATGGGGCATTGTTGAGGGCCGCGACCTATAATTTATTCCATTCGTTTTTCCAATCGCACACTGACTAGTCCAATATTTCCATTGGTGTATTGTTGAAATATATTCCTTTGGTCCCCCTTAAGATTTAATTAACAAAGCCAAGGAACTAGGCTAGGGATTAAGGATTTGGACTAAGAGATCAAGAAAAACACGAATTGAGTTTCATTTGCATAACAAATTCAATTAAATCTCATTTTATTTCAGTTTTGTTTGTTTGTTTGTTTTTTTTTGTATTTTTTTTTTACAATTTATTAAGCTAAAGTGTGAAAAAATTTCGCTTTTAATTATATATATATTCCGTTCGTTTTTGTATTGTTTGTTTTTTATTTATTACATTACAATATTATTAGGTTGCCCATTTATTACTTTGATTTATTTTAGTTTGCTTTATTATAAATTGTTTTTGTCGTTATTTTTTTTTATAAATTATACATAAATTATGCAACTGGCTGGAGAACTAAAAAAGCGTTAATTATTTATATATAATGAAAATTAAAATCGTTTACTTGTTAGCGCGTTTCCTTTGGGCTTTTTCCTTAGCTTTTTGCTTTCTTTATGTTTAAGTTCATTTTTTTACATTTAGATGTTATTGTGCAGTTGTGGTTTCCTTTTTTTGTTTTTGGGTATGCTTGGTTTTTTTTATTATTTTATTTTGAAATAACTAATAATAATTCTTTTCTTTTGCGTAATAAACTAATTCAGGCGTTTGTTTCTTTTCGTTTTACTTTTATTTTAAATACATTAATCGAATATATATCTTTATAAAAACAATTCTTGTCTGTCTGTGTGTGTATTACGAGTGTTTCTGTTTCTGTTTTGGTTTCCGGTTTGTTTTTTTTTCCCATTTTCCCGTATTATTTTTAATAAAAATGAATACATACAAAAATTGTTGTTGTGTTTCATTTGTCCCATATAGATTTCCCATACGTTGTTATAAAAAAAATATATATGTATATTTATATTAATATATATATATGTATGTGTGTGTATGTGTGGCTCAAACTTAATGGATTTTCTGTGTTGTTTGGTAAATACTCGTATTCTGTCGAAAAAAATCGATAACAAGGGGCTTCAATCGAAAATCGAAGATTGTGCTCATTTAGATGTATGAGATAGCGATCCTTGTTTCCGGTCGATATATGTAATACCATCGATAGCCGCTGCGTTCGTAATATTTTGCAAGACGTATTCAATAGGAGTATCGCTAATAAAGGCATTAAATTCCCATTTTTTAAAAATTAGAAAACAAAATGCAGTGTGTGTGTGTATGGTTTTTTTGTGTGAGTTGTGTGTTTGTTTGTCAAGCAAATGGACAAAGTGTTATACTACACATACTGTTATACTGCTACATAAATATACTCATATTATCATATATATATATTTGTATATATATATACAGTCAATTTCTTTTTAGTAGAAAAGTGGCGGGTGTCATAATTTTTAGCATTTTTTTTTTTGTATATTTGTTTGGTTTTTTTTTGTAGCTGCTTTTACTTGATCGCACATATATATTCTTTACATATTCATATGTATATATCTTTTTCATCCTTTAGGGGAAAATCTTTGGGTATATGGGTGTGTGCGTGTGTCAGTGTCGGTGTCTGAGTCTGGTTGGTTGTCCTAGAGCCATCTGAACCACTAAGAATTTGTAGCCGGGGAAGTTGCTATCAAATAGAGTTGCTCGACAACGGCTGGATCGGGATGTGTGGGTGGGGTCTGACCAGAGGATCAGGGGCCCATAAATTGGCTGAAAAACTAAAGGGGGTGAGCTAACAAACGCATACAAAGACATGAAAAAGCCTGAACCCTGAACCCTTTGAGCTCCGGTGCGCCTCTCTACGCGCTTCTCATTGCGGCCACCTAATATCCGGTTCTGGGTGACGAAATATGTTGTGTGTCTGTCTGAAGAAGTTAGAGAAAGGGACAGAGAGATAGAGAGATAGGGGGAAAGGGAATTGAGTGTAGTGTGTGTGGTGTGTGTTAGAGTCAGACAGCTAGGCAGATGTAGGCATATGGCAGGCATATATAAAGTCTTTACAAAGACATCATCAGTTGCTTCGGTTTCTCACTAATAATTTACTTCAATTTTTGTTGATTTTCGTATTCGTTTGCTTAAATTGTATTTTGTATAAAAAAAATATGCTAACGGTGCCTGGTGTCTCCTCTTCAATTTCAATGTCCTCAACATCATCGTGTCATCTCGGATCTTTCTAATCTGTTATATCGGCTTTTGCTGCTTCATCTAGTTAAGACTTCCTTTAATATGTATATTTAAATGATGCTTTCCTTAGTATCATGTATCCATTTCGCTAGCTTGCTTGGTGTATAAATATAAATACATATTTCAATTATATCTCATTTACAGCTGCTCCATCTCTGTATGGCCTTGTGTGTCAGTGTGTGTGTGGGTGGGTGTCTGGGCTTAGCTCTGGATGCATGTAAAAGCAGCTTGGCAATTTGTGATCTGTTCATACATATATAGCTTGGATGCACTATATCATTATATATATAAATTTTCTTGTTAAATAATTCTCATTTTCTTCAGTCTGTTTTTGGTTTTTGTTTTTCTTTTATCGGTTTCGGTTTCTTTTTCGTGTTTAACGGGCTTCATATATGTATAAACTGCTATTAATTCTTGCTCTCAATATAAATTGCAAATACTTCGCTGGATGGCAACTTTTGTAATTGTGTGTGTGTGTGTCCTTAGGCGTGTGTGTCTGGTATCCTTTCATATCGGATTATAGGCTTGGCTTGGTATCCTAATCTCTGCTGCTTGGCGTCTGTCTGTGGGTCCTTGCTGGCTTCTGTTTCTGTTTCTGTTACTCTTCCTGCTCCTGTCTGTGCTGGGGTGAGTGGGGTGGTGGGTGGGACTGCAACCGATAAGACTGGGACTAAGGATTGCTAACCGTTGATCTAGGATTAACTAGGACTAAACGTATTCGTAGACGGGAATGCTTATGTATGTGGTGTGTGTCTGAGAAGTGTGTGTGTGTGTGTCATGTTCGTATATGCACCCTATATGCCTTACTAAAGATTTAGAATTTTTTATGTAGAATATCTAATTGCAATAATTGTTCTTACTTCTTGGTTTCGTCTCCTGCTTGTTCTCTGTATTTGAATTTTATTAGCTATGCATAATAACTGGCTGTTTTACATTTAAATGTTTTTTGGTTTTTGTTTTTTACAGTTCGTTTTTGTTTGTTTGTTTTTTTTTTTTAATTTTTTAGATTTTCCTTGTTCGCTATTTTTTTTTTTAATTTATTTCGAATTTAATTTGCTATGCTTCGTTTGATTTGGTTTTGGTTGGTTTTTGTGTTTTTTTTTCGTGGTTTTTCGATTTTTTTATTTGTAAAATTTTTTGGTTTTGGTTTTTTTTGTATAATTTTAATTTATAATATATATATTTTCTATTTCCTTTGTGTTTCTCTTTTTTTAATGTAATTAACTAGACTTATGTAATATATTACAAATGTACGAGTATAAAGCTAAAGTTTTTGTCCATCTTTTGTTTGGTTTTTTGGTTTTCTTTCCATTTTCTCTTTTCGTTTTCCTCATATCCATTTAATATAGTGTGTTAACAAAAAAGGATTTTATTATTAACTAATATAGAAATTTCCACGCTTTGATTTCTTGTTTGAGGTGTATCTAAAAAATGTAATATTCTTGTTGTCCTGGTATCTCGGCCGGGTGGCGAACGGCTTGTGCCGCCACTGTGCGGCCGAGAGCGGTGCAACCCTCGTTCTGTCTCGCTCTCGTTGGTGTGTGCGCCACAGTGGCGGCGCAAATATTCGTCATGGATGCCCACTCTTCTGTGGTGAGTGGGGTGTGTGTGTGTGTGTGGCGTGATTGTGTGGGTGTGTTTGTGTTTGGGTTGCTCTAAAATTGTTAGAAATTTATATATGTTTTGTTTTTTTGTTATTGTTATCATGTTTTTTGTTGCGTTGTGACTTTCTTCAGCAGCACAAAATATGCAGTTGTTGTATTTGGTTTTTATCATATATTAATTAGTTGTAGTTTTGGTTTTTGGTTTTCGGTTTCTGGTTTCCCGTATCGTTTTTAGGCATATTGTATATATAATTAATTTTATTCTGTCTAATGGCAATGATGCGCGTGTTGCTTCGAACGTAACCTCGGCACAAAAAATATGTTTACACGTATGCTAAAAATATGAAATAGATTTGTTTTTCCTTATCAATATCATCAATATCCATATTTCGACGACATCCTACTGACCATCTTCAACTCCTACTGTCCCTCTGTCCGTCCTCTCAACTGTTATTCAACTTTTCGATTTCAATTTGCGTTTTCGGGTTCAGTTTCGCTAAAATTCATATTCCTATAATCGGCGTTTAATTATTATTCGAAATTTACACGTTTATTATAAATAAGAGTTTCTCCTCGGTTCGCCGCCATTTTGTTATTTAGTTTTTAGTGTTTTAGTATTTTTTCCATTTGTTTTTGCTTTGTTTTGCTCTTTGGTTGCATAAGCCTCGTGTGTGACTGTTGGTGTTTCAGATGACGTTGTTCACACATATAGATAGTACAATATCTTGAAGGATATACCATTTATAATAAAGTTTTTTTTTTAATTGTCGTTTGATTCGATTTTGTTTTTGTTTTATTTATTTTTTATTTAATCTCGCCCCGCCCCTCGTTTATAACAGTGCACTCAGTATAAGTAGATATATTATTCGTTTAGCTTTCTCTCATATTATATGCTTTTTCGTTAAACTTATGCATTTTGTACGGAATTCTCAAACTTAATTTTCTGTTATTAGTTTATAGCATGTTTCGTTTATTATTATCGACGCGATGGATCGATCAATCGACCAATCGCCCTATTGTGTTTGCGTTATTTCCATGTGATCTATTAGTTATCGAAGTGGGTACTCGTATTATTTGTCAAACAGCCAACAAAATGTATAATAATGAAGCTACATTCAAGTCGTTAAAAAATTGGCAATTGGCAAGCGTCAAATAAATGTGAAGGGGGAGGAAGTACGAAATACGGATACGGAAACGGATGCACCTACAGCTACGGGTGATGAAGGCGTCAAACAAAGAGCCGCAACGGTAAGTGTTTAGGTTAAGGCGTAACCAAAGCGGAATCTGTTCGAGTCGGTTTCGCGTTGCGTTGCGTTGCGTTGCGTTGCGTTGCGTTACTTTCCTTCTCTGGTTAAAAGGGCGGGTTAGGGTGAGGGGGTCAGTGGGCTGTTAATAACCCTGGGTGGTTGCTTGGGTGTATGATCATCGAAAAAGCTCGTGTCTAAGCGTGCGCAACAAATAAACACTTTATTTTCTGGACTCCAAGGCAACGCTTAAACTGGTCCCCATAATGTACACAATGTAATTACTTTACAATTTTTGTTGTTTGCGTTACTCGTTTGTGTTTTTTTGTGAGGATTGGCATGGATAAGTAGGTTGCGCTTGAACGCCTGATGCGGTGAAATCGGAAATACGGAACGGTCAAAGGTCTAGTCGTGGGAATTCTGAGCAATTTGCTTGGTTTCGGGTTGGTTGATGGCAAGTTATTTGATTTAAATTAGTTAAACGATCTTTAGGAAATTTAAAAATGATTATTCAAAGGGCTTACAACTGTTATACAACTTTCATTTAACTGTTATACAACTGTTCTAGAACAGCAATTCACAGATAAGTAAAAGGAAACGGTAAAAAAGACACATGAGCAAAACATAAATATGTTTAAGGAAAGTTCGCAGTTTATTGGTGTCTTCCGATGTCTTCAGTTAGGTATGATGCGGGTTTTGGGGGTCGATGTGGTTTTTGGATGTGCTTAGGACAGGTTCCGCATTTTGAATAGATTTAACAGATAGTTAGAGGTCAGGCAGTGGGTGAAAGCATGATTTCGTATATTTTTCCCGTTTCTTTTTATTGATATTGAGTTTGAGAGTAAGTCGGCGAGAAGAGGATCGCCATTGAAAGAAGGTCCTTTCAATGTCTATGTCTGTCTCTGTGTCTGTGAGTGATTGTGTCAGGTGAATAGTTATTGTCAAAAACCAAAAAGCACTTTTTCCCAAAGTTATCGTTTTTCAATCACCTCTAACGATTGCAGCAATTTCGAAGCAATAGCAAAGCATTTACATGTGTGTGTCTGTGTGTGAGTTTCTATATATACATGTCTATATATAGGGGTGTGGGTGTGTGGGTTAATGTTCATGTGCATGTGTATGGTGTGTGCGCGATGGAACCTCACATAAACTTTCGTTTGCTGCGGCACTCGGATCGGAATGCTCCCCACCTGTCTGTTAAGCGGGGCCAATTCGATGAAGCCTTACATATCGTTATCGTTATCGTAAATCAGTAGTTGGTAAATTGGTAATCGTAAATCGTTTGCTTGTCGATACAAAACTGAACAGCGGCGTAAAGGCATTGCTATAGTAAATGAAACGACAGAGAAACCAAAGAAATCAGAAATGCAGTAAAGCTGATTCAAACAAAGCTTAGCTTGGCGTAATTGGGCGCAACTGAACGAAATATTCGGTTTTTTGTTGTTTATCGATTAATCGAATGCTACGTGTCCTGCTCGATTGACGCGTCTACTACGGCGGATACGAAAGGAAAAGCGAATGCGAAGGCAGCTGGCTCCAACTCTGGCGCTGGAAAGTATGCTACGTTTTATAAGCGGTCGGGCTAAAACTTTGTTTGAATTCAATTCAGTATCAATATATCGTATTGTAGTTAAATTATTTATGTTATAATTACGTGTAATATATATTCGATTCGTATTTACTTTCCTTGATCTTGATCTCTGTGTAATTTAGCTTTAATCGCGACCTTCGCTCGTTTCTACTCGTAGGTTAAGATACAAAGGATAAGAAGTATGAGAAAATAGAGTACTTTGAAAACCAAACTAGTTCAAATTGTTCACTCGTTTTCGTAACTCTCTATTTGCTTTTGTTTTATCATCGTCCTGTGCTACGCACTCACACGCTTTATCTATTTTATTTAACTCTTTCTTATTTATCTTTAGTTTTGTATCGTCTTTTTAGCACTTGCTTTGCTTCGCTTTGAACTTGTGTGTTTGCTTTTGGTACTGGGTCTGCTTTGTTTCACATCAAACTCTTCTTTCACTTCACGTTCTTGGTATTGTTTTTTCTCAAATCTTTTTTTTTGTTATCTTTTAGACACTTTTTCCGCATTATCGCTCGCTTGGTTAATTGTTTTTTTTTTGTGGTGTTGATTGCTCGAATTCAACAATTTTGAATTGTTAAGGTATTTGTCCTTCAAGGATCTCTATCTATTACTCGCTTGTCGCCTGGCCTACGTCTCCGTCTTCGTCCCACTTCCGCTTCCTTTGGCTCCATGCGCCCCAACTCCAAGGATTTGTTTGGTACTGTCGATGTGTCGAATGTGTGTTTTCCTTTTCGGTTTGCTTTGGGAAATAGCCTCAAAGAGAGGACATTACCTCAATGTGGGGCCATAACCCCAAACATCTCTGCTTCATGTGTGTGTGTGTGTGTGTGTGTGTGTGTATGTGTGTTGGTGAAATGTTTGCTTTGAACTTTCTTGCTGGACTGAATGGGATCATCGCTTAGGTCGAAAATGCAAAGAAAACGGGCACCCGATCATGGGTGCGATCACTTCTGAAATTACTCTCTGTTTTTGTTGATTTCTCCTTTTTGTTTCCGGTAACCATTTCTCTTTTTCCTCCTCTGATGTGTGCGTGTGTCTGAGTTTGAATATGTGTGCGCATGTTGTGGGTGGTTTTTTTTGGGGGATGTGTGTGTTTGGATGTGTAAAACTACTTTGACTTTGGTTTTTTCACTTTTCTCTTTTCTCTTTTGGTTTTTGTTGTTGTTGTTCTTGCTTTTCTTTTGTTACAGATTTCGTATTGCTTTCAATGGCAGTTCAGGCGGTTGTTGTTGTTGGTGTAGTTGTTATCGTCTCCCGGTTGGTGTTATTACAATCTTTTTAGTTCGAGTTACTCGAGTTGTTCCGGATTCCCGCTTTTGATTTACTCCCTTTTTCGATTGGTTGGTGTGTTGCTTTTACTTGTTTTGTTAATTAGTTATTTTTATAAATTTTCAATGTAAACTATGCAAATTGGTGTTGTCTCATCTTGTTTATAATTATTACATCGGATTTCATTATCTTTTGGTTTCTTTTTCTGTTAGAATGTTGCATTTGCTTTGCTGGGAGACTTCTGCCTCGACTCTCTCCTCGCGTTACCTTTCTGTGAGTGTGGGTTTTACTTTTTTAATATTATTCGTTAAGTTTTTTGTATATTTAATTAATTAAATCAAGCGTGTTGTTGTTGTTGTTGTTGGCAAATACAATTTGCATAATCTTCGTTTTGAATTGTTTTTATTTGGTTTCTCGTTACGTTTCCTTTGGGATATATAGAAATGTTATATTTCGTATGCCTTATGTTTTCATGTATTATGCGGTGTGTACTGTGTGTAAGGTGTGTGTTTGAGTGTGATGTGTGATGTGTGCTGTTCTTCCTCTTCTACCTGCTTAGGCCAATAGTTTGTTGTTATTGTTGGGAAAACGCCTAAATAGATTGAACTACGAGCTGCTTACAAATTATTTAGACATTTCGGATTAGCTTAAGTATGATTGTTGTTGGTTGCTGACTCGTAATCGTAAAACTGAACAATGCGGTTATATATGGTTGAGGTATATAACATACTGATACCGGGGGATGTGGATAACTCGATGGATTCCTGGGTCCTCTCCGGGTGGTTCTACTGCTGGCTGGTGATGATGCTGACGGTGTGGATCGATGGTGTCGTTGGGGATGTGGCTTTTGAGTTGCTTTTGGGTTGCTTTCGGGTTGTATGTAGGTATGTATGTTTTTGTTGTACTTTCATTATATATAGCAGAAAATTATGCTTGTTGTTCTCCTTGTTGTTGTTGTTAGCTCACTGTTGCCACACGCCGCATGCCGCATGCCACATGCCACGTGCAGCTCCTCTGGCAACGTCCAACACGTACTCATGCTAATACTCGCGTGCATCTTGGAGGGGGGGGCGAGGCCTGGCTCAGACATCCGCCGTGCGCGACGTGATGCTCGGCGATCGCGAGTGGATGACCACCTTGTGGCCGTTCTTGGTCACGAACCCGTCGCTCTCCACGAGAACGGCGGTCTGTCGTCCGGCACTGCCCGCACCGGGACTTCCGGCCGTTCCTGCCGCCGCCGCCGCTGCCGCATCAGCCGGACTATTTACATGGCTCTCTCCATCGGCATCGGCGGCACCTTCTCCAGCGGCTCCATCCTCTGCTTCTTCCGCGCCATTATTACCCTCCGTTTCGGGCACATCGGCATCGGGATCTGTTGCATCCGCCTGCTCGGCGGCATCCCCCTGATCATCGCCGCCGGCGCCTTCCTGATCGGAGGTGCCACCGTCGCCGCCACCGCCACCGCCCTCGGCTCGCGCCTTATGCTTGCGCCAGGCGTGCTGGATGAGGCGGGCACAGTACTCCTCTCTCTGGCGCCACAGGGTGGAGGACACCGGCTCATAGCCCTCGGTGTCCGGACGGGCGGCGATCTCACCAATCTCGCCCGTCTCCTCGATCGGATTGCCCTTGCGCGCGAAGAAGTCTTTGGTGAGGGCGTCGAGGATGTCAACGCAATACATAAGGTCGCCGCGACAGATGGGTATGTCCATCGATATGATCTTGTACTTGTTGGGCTTGTGGATCTGGAGCGGGGGCTCCAGCACGTCCAGGAACTCGGAGAGCTGGTCGTACCGAATGTACTGTGTGCCCTCCGGATCGAACTGCTGCCAGATCTCATAGTACATGTCGTAGTCGTCGTCGGTCAGACCCTCCTGCACGTCCTCGGTGGCCTGACTATAGTTCTCGAGAAT
Organism: Drosophila nikananu; assembly: GCA_008042635.1. Taxonomy (NCBI): domain Eukaryota; kingdom Metazoa; phylum Arthropoda; class Insecta; order Diptera; family Drosophilidae; genus Drosophila; species Drosophila nikananu. The sequence continues at coordinate 83,580 of VNJV01020299.1, read as the reverse complement.
GACAGCAATGTACATATTAATAACTATCAAAAAGCTTATAACTAGGTATGAGAGGAGAAACGTTATTCCAACGGTCGCTGAACCACAATTGCCCGGATAGCCTTTGTCGTTGTCGGGTGGATCGCATGCTTCCTCATTGATTATGGCGTCCAGTACACCATCCCAACCGGCTGACGTCGACATCTGCCAGTAGTAATTCGGGGGATATTTGGGTAAATTCAGGGGGTTTTTAGGTGGGATTTTTAGGAATATTTCGGATATTCAAGGGGAAGTTTGCAAATGGAGGGATATTATCCCGGATTTGATTTTTAGGGATTTCGGGGATTTCCAATTCGAGTTGATCAATTTTGCAATCGCAAAAAATCGATAACGAATTAGTTGGGATTGGCAGTTGTGCGATCGGTTGGGCATGGTTCGATGCATCGATAGTTATCGATGCATGTCAGGTCGTTCGTTCGTGGTGGTGGTGGTTAGGGTATTGGTATTGGTATTGGTATTGGTATTGGTATTGGTATTGGTATTGGTATTGGTATTGGTGTTTTTATTATCGGTGTGTTTGTGTGTGGGCGGTTGGGAGAGAGAGAGAGAAGTTTAAGACAGAAGATACAATAACAAGAAGAGTCATCATTAGTCAAACGTTCTTCACCGGGATCGCTGGTCTAAGCAAACTATGTAGTTATGGCATACGGTAGGTGGTTAGTACAGTTACGGCTATAGTTAGTAATTATACATTGAGTGTGTGGTAGTCGGTATACGGCTGGCTCACGCATTGCGGCTAATAGTTGGCTTTAATTGCTTCGCTTTGGTTTGGACCCGCCTAAGTAATGGGTCAAGCTTTTGGGTTTAAAGAGAGGGCGGAAAGCCATTCAAAAATCCCGCCTTGGCCCCGTCGAAATGGGCACTTTCAAGGCGGCTAGCCACATAAAAAAAATAACTATAAAGGACTCAAAGCGGCAAGCGTAGCAAGCGTTTGCAATCGTTCTCTTGTAAAGCTCGCAGAGTCGAAGGACTCCGAAAAAGGGGAAAACTAGATAGAAAGAGTTGGGTAGTTGTGGCGATAGATTAAGATTTGTTGGAAAGAGTTGGGTTTATACATATAGAGTTAGAGATATAGTAGGTAGATAGAGAGATAGAGTTAGAGAGAGAGAGAGAGAGAGAGTGGGATTGGGTTCGTGTTCCCTGGGATCTTTCGATCGAATCTATTCGGTTTGCCTTTTTTTTCTTTTGGTTTTCTTTTAGACTTCGGTTGGTGAGTGGGGGGTTAGTTGTTTTCGGGTTAGAGGAGGGGTGTCTTGAGGAAATCTCAACATTTCATTTGGTGTTTGTTGAAAGAGCTGAATTAGATTTGTTTTTTGTACAAATGACTAAAAATTATGCTTATACAGAGAAGCAGATACGTTGGTTTCAAAGAAACAAAAAGGGAAAAACAAGCAGGGAAAGAAACAAGCGCCAAATAATAACAATGGAAAGCTGGTTCTGCAATAATATATAACTGGTTAAGGTTGGGCGGAAATAAATCGTTTGGTCGTTAAGGCTGTTCTTTGTACAGACAACGTAAGAGGGCTTTGCTTATCGAAAACTTAAAAAGGAAAACCGATGGGCAGACAGATAGAGAAATTGAAACGAATAAATGAAATAGAAGTTAATCAAAAAATCGCACTAATTTAGCTTTTACCAACAACTACCGCAGCTTCAATCAACATTGTGATGTTGCCACTGAACTGAAACAAATGGCGCCACTTCCGTTTCCGGCCATCGATCGACGCCCAGACTCCAGCGATAGAGCGCCGCCGATCGATGGTCAGCCGTGGCCGCCTCGTTGGCTGGGCTTATCGTTATCGGTACGGTATATTTCGATTTCGATTTCGATTTGCAGCTTGCTTTCAGCACTCCGGTGGTCGTGGCAACATCACCCAACGACAACAACAATAGACAACATAAACCGTCAACGGAATTGTGGCTGGGCCTCTTACCTGAAAGAGCAGGATCATGCTCTGGCCGAACGTTTTGAAGTTGTAGACGTCGTTGATGCCGCTCTTCTCCTTCACGTGCATGAAGAACGACATTCCGAAGATGGCGAAGATGAACATGACCAGGAACAGCAGCAGGCAGATGTTGAACAGGGCCGGCAGCGACATGGCCAGCGCGAATAGCAGTGTCCTAATGCCCTTGGCGCCCTTCACCAGTCGCAGGACACGGCCCACTTTCGCCACTCTCACCACACGGAGCAGGGTCGGCGACACGAAGTATTTCTCGATAATATCGCTCAGTACGAGACCTTTAGCAGCGGATTGGGGGGGGAGAAATCATTTCGGATTGAGTTTCGAAGTTCGCACAGATCACACAATACGCAATCAGGATTCAGTGGAGGGGGGACGAGGACTCGGGAGGTTGGGTAGGGGGTAGGTAGGGTGGGGCTGGGTTAAATACGACCATAAACACTCGACATAGCTGAAATATGGAAAGCATTAGGGTGTCGACACGCTCCGCTCCTCCATCTTCTTCAATGTCTGAGAAACATACACAGACACACGCACACACAGAGACATTAGGGACATACATATACGTAAGGAAAAGCAAAAGTAATGTGTGATATGTACAGTTGGGACAAAAGTCAACATACGGGGTACAGTCGCCACAAAACATAATCATAAACAGGCGGAACGAAACGGAACGAAACGAAACGAAACGGTGAAAGGAAAACATGAAGAGATCTCGGGCTGATCCTAGCCCGGATAAAATACAGTTAAATTACAATTACATACATACAACCAATACAAAGTACAGTTAGGGGTTACGGTTTACAGGTACAGGGCTTGGGGGTTACAAGTACAGTTAACACTTAGGCTTTAGGTTCGAACGATTTTACAGCTAGCCTAGATCAAATCAAGGTGTTTTCAAGGCTGCACAAAAATCAAAAGAGATACATTTAAAGAGAGAGAGAAAAATAACGAAACGAAACGAACAACTAAAAACCTTACGGTTAGAGTTAAAAGTCATAGGTTAATGGTTGGTTAACGCTGAACGGTTAACGGCTAACTGGCGGTTAACAGAGTAAGAGAAGTAAGCAGCGACGCTCGGTAGTCGATATCCTTTGGCTGTTTTTGCGAGCAGCTGGCGCAGGAGCAGGAGCAGGCGATCTTGGCGTTGGTTTAAGCAGCAACAGCGACAGCGACAGCGAAATGTAGCGTCAAATCAAAAATCGGGCCCAGAGTTCCGGGTTTCCATTATATCGATATAGTTTTAGTTTACAAAATTTCATTTTTTTTGTTTGGTTTGTTTTTTGTAATGCATGTTTTGGTTACGTTTTCTTTTAGCGATAATCCGCAGCATATTTTATATGTGCCAAATAACTATACACTGCAAAGTTCGTTCGGTGCCCGCTGAAGAATCAAAATGTTCATTGGTTTAATCTGTATTATAGATTTCGATACTTATCGCTTATTTTCGATAGTTTCTTTTGATCGTTTTTGTTGGCTGATGGCAACGAAATGCGCTCTAGCAATGGGCATGAGCGGAGGTCTAGGGGGTTTCTGTGTTTTGGGTCGAACGAACTATTTGCAGGACTTTTCGGGGGCGATCTCTGATCTAAACTCTCGGATATCTGATTAAGGCTTAACAAGACAAGAAGAAAATTCAACTCAAAAATAAGTAAGAGTAGTTGGAAAAGCTTCTTACACTAGAAAGATTAGGCAGAAAGAGTTATGGAGGTTAAGATCGGGTGGGGATTGTGGGGGATGGTATGGGTTCAAGTCCCGCACTAGGGGAATGGCCTGGGAACCGCTTGGAGGTACTCTGGGGTACTACAATATATATTTTTATATAGATCTATCTATACACAGTTGTATGCTTTTTACTACGTTCATAGTAAAGTACATAATCTCCATCGTAGATTGGACCAAAACCATTAAGAAGATTCAGGCTAGTGCCGCGGTATATCCATTTCTTGGAAACGTGTCCAAGCTCTCAATTTGAATCTCGAGTGGCCAGATTTTTGTGCGGGCGGGACCCATCGGCAGGGGGACTCTATATATGCTATATCAAGGGCTGGATTCTAGGATCTTTGGATCGCTGGATTGCCGCTGGGTCCGTCGGTCCGATCCAGTTCAACGGCCTTGCCAGATCCGCGCGCTAAGGCGGTCCGCATGGCCGTTGTCCTGGCTGGGGCCCCGCCCTCAGAGCGTGTCTCGGGGTTGGATCTCGCTCTGATCTCGATTAGCTGGTGGATCCCGACTGGGGGAAGGTCGTCGGGATCCCCAGTTGGCGCAATACCGGGCAGTAGCAACAGAGTTATGCAACCGACAATCGCACAGAGTCTTGTGGAATGCCCATTGACACCTAACTCTGAGTGAATCTTGTGTGATTGAATTACTTTTATTTTCGCTTTGCTTTTTAAATTGATTTATGCGTTTCTTTTTCGTTCTTTTTGTTTTGTTTTTTTCTTTTCTGTGCAAGCCATTTAACGTGTGTAAGAGTGTGTAAGACTGGGTGTAAGTGTGTGTGCTGTGTGGGTGTATTAGCAGTTTCTTTTCTTTATATTTTTCTTTCATTGTTATTCATGTTATTTTGTTATTTAGGGAATTTGCATTTACAAAAGCTGATAGTCGCGTTCGGTTCGTTGTTCGGTTTATTTGGGTTTTCTTGGGGTATTCCCCTGGGTTCTGTTGGTTCTGTGGATTGTTTTCGTTTGCCTTGAAGCGTGTATTAATATATTCGTCTATGAGGATATCACTCTGCGACTGCCGCAACATCGAAGCCAAATACTTATAAGGAAGCGATACTTAGAGGCGCTCGAAATAAATTAGAAAGCATTTCGGTTTTTGTTTTGTTTAGATTTTAGAAATGTGCGCTTTGAGAACAAGTTGGGCGCGTGAGTCCTGGCGAGTTAAGTTAAGTTACTAACATAAAGGACATAAAAGAAGCGTAAGCAACAGTTAAGGTTCGCAGCTCTTAAATAGTTAAGGTTTACTTGAAGCTTCTCTCACACAAACAGTATTAGTATTATTATGAGTAGTATTAGGGAAGTATTCCAAAAGTGAAACGAAAAACTGGTACAAGTAAGGAAACGCAATACGATCGTTTTGTTTGGGTTCCGTTTTCTTTTGGGGTTTTTTTTTTTTTGTGGGGGGTTAGCTTGGTTTTTGGTTTTGGTTCGGTTCTGGTTTGGAGTTTGGATTGAGGTTGGGGTTAGAAGGTTTCAAGGTTTCAAGGTTTCGAGGTTTCGGGGTTCGGTTCGGGGGATTTTCGCTAGACAAAATATTTTTTTGGGCGCAATTCGAATTGGGACTTCACACTTTCGGTAGCAGCAGAAATGGTTGGAAGCATCCTTTTTAACGTCCGGCACTCGGCTGGGAGATGACGGTTAAAAAGGAAGCTCTCTGTTGCATTGGTCAATGTAGTAAAGCATATTTTAAGCCATCTTTTGTATAGTTTTGGTTACTAGTGCTCGTTTTTTTGTATTATTATCTGGGTTTGTTTGCTCCAATAGCCAATTTCCACCTGAGTTTCGGAGTTTTCCAACTCGAGTTTTGTTTTTGTCAATGGGGATTTCTCGGTTCAACTCATTTCCATTTGTTCGTTCTTTTGTGTGCTTACGTATACGCAATTTTCATTCTTTCTTTTTCTTTTTCGTTTTTAAATCTTGACTGTAGTTTCAGAACAAAGAACCAAACAATAAAATTGCAAATGAAAATGTATTAAAAATATTAGGCCAAAGATTTTGGCCTATTAAAAGCTTAAATTTGATGACAAACTTCCCTCGGAATCTGTCAATTTGTATATTTAATATCAACGTAAAATAAATATATATATAGTTAATGGGAAAAATTACGAATATTTGGAATTTAACGCCAGCAACGAACGACAACAATTACTTGGGAATTACAGTCAAATCAACACCAATATTGCAACGTTTTACGTTTACTTTTCAACTTAGGAGAAAATAAAAAGTTCAACATCGATTTACGTATTTTACATACAAATTTGGCAATAACAACAACAACAATTAAAATATTTATCAATAATAATAATTGGTCGATTGAACATTTGCAGTGTTAGCTAAATGCATGATGTTTTATATAACAGTTTCACCCTTTTTTATATAAGAAGATTGTATAACAGAGGCTTCAAACACTCTACTGATGAATATCCTTTTGAAAGGCATGTTTTATTAGATTTGTATAGGTAAAATACTTTGTCTAAAGAGTACACAAGTTTTAAGCAGATTTAATTTAATTCAATCGGTAACTAAGCCAAAAACGTATTAATTTTAATTCGAAAAGCTGTAATCTTTTAGGTTTTATTGGGTTAACAAATCTGCATACTTTATTAGAAAATTTTTTAAAATTAAAATTTTTTGCAATTTTTACAATTTTAACGATGTTACCCCTTACAAATTTTTCAAAAAATTAAAAAAAAAAAATTCACACAAAACATGGCTAGATCGATTCGGCTATTCTTCCTGATCATAAATATATAGGGTCGGAAATGACGCCTTACAGTGGTAATTAAAATTATAATGCAGTGTATGGTAAAGGTATAGAAATTCAAATATGCATTTAACACCATTTTTAGCTAACTTTGCAAGTGGCAAGCGCGTCAAAAGCGAAAACAAAAAATAACTTGGAATACGTTAAGCACAACAACATGGAGCTGCTCATACGGTGATCGTGATCGTATATAACAGTAGTATAACAGTACAGTGACCGTAATCTCTATATGAGCACTCGCAATATACAAACTCTTTTGTACACAACAAATCGGTTAAGAGGTGGGGATTAAGTATGGATTGATTGTTCATTTTGCTGGGATCTCTGGGGGGAACTGGATTTCAATACGAATCAACATCGAACAACGGAATTACGCATTACGTTTACGACAGCAAATTAGCAAGTTAACAATTAGTAGTAGAATTAGTAGAAAGTATGGTTAAGGAGAAAGAGGAGCGTACTGTTGCAGAGACAGACAGGTTTGTACATCAAAATATTCACACACATAGCACATAATGCATGGAGGAATCGGAATCGAAGAGAGAGTGAGAGAGAGAGAGTGGAGGATCTTTGAACTGAATTCAAAATATACAATGTATAACAGTATTTTGGAGCTTTGGGGTCGATGGTTGCATACTTTTGGCTTTTCGGTATTGGCTTGAAAGGTTTTTGGGGTTGTGGTGGGGCTTAATTTGGAAATTGATTATCGGTTTACTTACCTAAGATGGATAAAATGACAACTACTACATCAAATAAATTCCATGGCTCAATAAAATAGTGATATCGTAAAGCGAATATTTTTAATAGACATTCGGAACTGAAAATAACTACGAATATCGCATTGAGATAGTCAAGGACCGCGTTGTACGTGTCCGACGCATCGTAACGATCGAGTGTCATGGTGAACATGTTCAGACCAATGAATAACATTATGATTATATCGAATTTCTTATCGGTTACTATTTCAAAGACTATTGCTTGTGGTCGCCACTGGAATAGAGGTAGAAGGTAAATCAATACGAAATCATAACGGTAAAGGGTAACAAAAACGTAACGTAATCAATCATTGGACACCGCCAAAACACATTGGAGAGAAGAGAGAGAAAGGAATAGAAGAGTTTCGTATGAGTACATTGGGTTAAATACGTCGCATTTGCTTATAAGAATGTTATAGATATATAGTATGGTATAAGAGTTTTCATCTCAGTTGATCGCTTTAGGTTATATAAATTTGTATTTGATTATATATCGGTTTATCGGTTTACTTGTCCCCATTCCGATTGGGTTCTTGTCTGTATATAGTATAAAAATATTACGTTTCGTTTGTACATCTGTGCCAATTGCAAACTTTTTTCCATGGTATGAGGTTCTGTGGAGCGTCGTTCTCGCCGCGCACCTGCAGACGTACAGAGTAGGCGTATAACAGTATAACAGTAGTTGGATAACATTGTTAAACAGTGACTCAGTGTGCTAGTAAGTAACATTCATTCAATTGCATCGGTTATGGGCTATCGGTTATCGATTAAGTAAGAGAGTACACTACACGAGGCGGCATACCAAGAGACAGAGACAGATGCATTTACAGTTTTCAGTTTTACAGTTATTCAGATTCACAGAGTTAGAGCGAGAAACGTGCAGTCAGTCTCGGTCTGATGTCTGTCTGTCTGTCTCTTTCCTTCGTCAGCATGCCAGACGCTAGCCGTTGCCTCTCGCTTCTAAGTTTGTTTTTGATTTCGATTGAGTTTCGATTTTTGAGTTCCTTATTTCGCATTTTGTTATCGTATTTCGTATATCGTATGTATATCGTTCTGTGACTATCACTAAACATGCCCAGAGTAAAGTAGAGATTAAAGAGAGACGTGCCAAGATGTATGCTATGTACACATCCAGAGGTTAGGAGTACGAGTAGTAGTAAAGAAACATGCATTGGTTGCCATATCTAAGTAGGAGGTGTTGCGATAGGTATATACATATATAGAGATTGTAGTTTTGCTTTGCTTTTGGAATTTGAAATTTGATCGATCGTCCAGCGGATAATTATGGCAGACATAAAAATGTTTAAGTACAGACGAACCAAACGGACACAATACTTAAATACAGCTAGTGGAAATTAAGTATTAGAGAGTGGAGAGTAAGAAAACGGTATGTTTGCGAAACATCGTCGTCGCACTCGCACTCGCAGGAGTCGCTCAATGGCAACAGTGGCGTGCTATCTCTCTCTCTGTCGCGCACGCACACCACGGCAGCCATTCCAGAGACTCGACTTCTTGGTGCGCTGCCTTCTCTTGCTTTCTTCTTGTTCTTATCTTTTCTTTTCTTCTTTCTTTTTCGCATTGTTTCTCTTGTTGTTGTTATTGTTGTTGTTTTTCTTGTTTCAAAGATCCATCAATCAACTTGACAAAATATTGCTAGAGAACAGGGCCTTTCACATACATACATACGCGGGTACGTAGATATGTGTTTGCTATGTAGATATATACTCAACGGATTGCAAAAGGGTATAAGTCGAGGGTCCTGTCCACTACATCAGTATAACAGTATACTAGTTAGCTGATCGGTTGCTAATGAAAGTATATGACAGTTGTAGATTTTGTATAATACAAATTTCGATTGGCATTTACTTTTTCCTATGGCTGTCATTGTTAAATCATAATCACGGTAGTCTTGAATAACAGTCTCTTCCGGCAGTAGCACAGTTCGGTGTTTATTCAATACAAGTTAACATAGAAAAAAGTTTATTATATATACAAAATGTTATATATACAATACGGATACGATTGGCACAGATTACGCGATCAAAATCTTCTTTGTCTTGTTATTCTTTGATCTATTTTATTTGTTCAGTCCTAAATAATACTGTGTTATCATCTTTATAGTTTTGTTATAAGGAATTTAGTTAGTGTTAATTAATGGGGCATCAAACAAACTGAATTCTATTTGGGAACAAGTTGAAAAACTTGGAAAAATATTAGTTGGAGAAATCGGCACACCGGAGTGTACGACCTTCTTATTAGTTCTGATGCCCCTTTTGGTAAATTTTGGGTTTTATTTTTGTTTTCGTAATAATGTGGTATTTACTTTGATTTATTTGGTTATTGTTTTATTTTATTGTTGTATATTAATACTTGTTTCGGTTTATATAGCTTTTTGTTATTATATACTTTCGGGTTTTCTTTTTTAATTATTCATTTTGTTTCTATTAATGGTATATATATTTTTTGTTGTATTTTGTTGTTGTCTTACCCTTGGTCTTGGAATGGCTTTTAATGGTTTTTTAGAGCCCATCTTTTTCATAGCATTATAGTACTTTTTCTGATCTTCTGTCATGAACATTTCTAATGATCCACCTGCTTTTTTCTTTTGCTCATTAAAATTATCAATGATAACACCAATGAACAGATTGAGTGTGAAAAATGATCCAAATATGATGAAGAATACGAAATATAAATACATGTAGATGTTCGTTTCACGAATTGGCTGCTTGTCCACCTGTTATCGATTGTTTTGGCCCATTCGATATCGATCGATAGCAGCAGGAATCGATGTAGAATTTTGCGTTTTGGCGGGGAAATTTTGTGGCATGGCATCATCGGTTTCGGTTTCGGGTTTCATTTCATTTCATTTCGTTTTTTGTTTTTGTGAATGGATCATTTTTAGTGTTGCTCGTGTTGTTGTTGTTGTTATTGTTGTGGGTTTGTGGAGTTGTGTGTGGCCAGAGTTGGTTTTGAGTGGTGTAACCATATTCATTGTTGTTTGTAGTTGTTGATGTTAGTGTCGAGTGTTGTTGTTGTAGTTATTGTAGATTTGTTGTTGATCATATATAAAAAAGAGAAAAAGTTATAGATAAAATTGGTTGATTAATAAAAAGTATCATAGACTGGACTTAGGTTGAGATTATCGACATATTGGCTAGACATTTACAGTATGTATGGGGATAAACTAACTATTCGTTTGCAATATAGCTTTGTTTCAGCGATTTTCTGCTCTATATACTATATATAGTTGGCGTGTCTCAATATTCATATCTTTACTTGGTTTACTTGGTTTTTTTGTGGTTGGTTGGCAAAGCGCATTGGCAAACATAAATGCAGTCTGATGCGAGTGTGGAGTTGGAGTTGGACTTGAAGTGATGTGTGTGGATTGCAAGGGTTGTACATTACCTCTCGTGAATCGATAGCATCGTTCATGATTTGTATCCAGCCTTTGAAGGTGGCCACTTGGAAAAGGCACAGATACGCGTTACCTACATGATCGAAATTCATTGCTGAATTCACCCACGTGTAGTTCTCGCTCTCGCAGGCATTGCGATTTGGTATGATCTCGTGGCTGAGCTTCGTGCCGTTCATGTCCTCGCACTGTGGTTTTTGGTTGGTTATCGATGCAGATCGTCGGTTGTCATCGGTGGCGTCGATGGGTTTGGTTTTGTTTATCGAGTTGATGTCGGAAAAATGTAATTCAGTTATGCGGGATTATACATATAGAATATAGGAATAGTAAAAGATATATATATATATATATTTATGGGCAGGTAGATTACATAGGGCACTATGGCTAGTTTGCTAACTAATTTGTTGGTGTGTCAGTGTGTTTAGTGTTTCAGTGTCAAGTGTTTAGTGTTCTGTGTTTTGTGTGTTGAGCAGCTAATTAGCAGGGCTTGTGGCCTCTTTTGACTTTACGATATTGGAATAAGCTTGGCTTAGATTGGACTATATTTGATTGGTTAGAGTTCGATTAGGCTGTATAGTTCTGCTCTGTATCGATTTCCGGTGCAAAAGGCAAGGTACAAACTAAGGCTAAGACTAAGGAGTGGTTTCTAGGAAACGGTTCTTTTAGTGCAGCAACTTTCGCAAGGTCGCATACTCGTATAGTTATATAAGGCTTGATAAGCATGCCCAAGCTGAATCGGACTCTGCAGCTGATTAAGATTTTGATAGTGATTGTCTGCGTTTGGACAAGCTCTTGGCTTTGACTTTTCGTTTCGAATCGTGTTGAAACTCAACTATTTACGAAAAATAGATGCAAAGATACGCATTTCTTTCAAGTTTGATTTCGAGGTAGTTCGATTAATAGAATCATTTATTGCTAATTACGGAAGGCTGCTTGGAGGGCGAAAGGAGTACAAGAATCAGGCTTGTATTCGTTTTACCTCCGATCTTGGGCCTATCTGATTATGTTTCTGTTGTTTTTTATTTTTTGGTTCTTGGTTTGGTTTCTTTGTTTTTTTTTTCTGGATTTAGTTTGAATCATATGGCACGTACCTTAAAATATTTTCCAGCAAAAAGCTGTACACCCATTATGGCAAAAATTAGCCAAAATATTAGACACACCAATAGCACATTGAAGATGGACGGTATAGCTTGTACCAGCGCATTAACGACGACCTGAATTTGATTTGGTTTGTTTTTTTTTGCAGTTTTGGATGGTTTCAGATTGGTCGATCGGTTGGACCGATAACCGATCGATTGGGTCGTCGTTGGCAACGTCGATGATGATTGGGAGTTGAGTTATCGATGGATTGGTGGTTGGTTGGTTGGTTGGTAGTTGTAGAGTTGTTGGGATACATGGGTTTATGGGTGATACGAGGCGAGGCAAGGCGAGGCGAGGGTGTCGGTGGAGAGGGGATAGAATATAATACAATAAATGCAGAGAGTTATTTAGTCAGTTAGGATTATATATATATATATATATAAATATTTATATTGGTATATACTTAGACGGGTTAGTATTGGCCTTATACATAGATGTGATGTACAGATGAGTGGTGAGTGTGGGTACTGTGCGTGTGTATGGTACTGTGTGGTGAGTGCCGGATGAATAGCATTGATCTATGTATACATATATATACATATATTTATATATGGGAACGATTAATGGGACTTATGAGTGGGAGTGTGTTTGTGCAATGAAGTTTCTCTACGGCAACACTAGCGGCAGGCAGCGTGCGGTGCTCAACACTGAGCCAAGCCGAGGCGCAGTTCACTTTACAACACTACATCTACATGGATAACGGTTAACAGCACAGCATAGCATCAAAACAGTTTATTGATCAAGAGAGAGGGAGTGGAAGAGGGAGAGGAAGAGAGGAACAAGGAGCAAGCTGCAGGCACGAGATCAACTCGAAGTAATTAAAGTATATGGGAAATGTAGCAAAAATTTAACTTAAACTAGGGACTAAGTACATGACTCCTGTCGGAATGCGATCTAGATGAGGCTAAGTACGAGTAGAGTCAAAACTGGTGAGTAGGTACATAATTTGATGGCATAGTATATATCTAGTTATAGATCCGGTCGGTCGGTTTCTACGGTGCAGGGCAGGCAGGCAAAGGGATTCGACAGACCGTGGTCGAGATTAAAGCTGGTTAAGCGAATTTCTTAGTTGCTTACTAAATTGTTTTGGTTTCTAAGAGCGAAATATGTGGATAATAGGACAAATAGAGAGAGAGACAGAGAGAAAGAGCGAGCGAGCGAGAGCGAAAAAGAGAGAGAAATAGAGAGAGAGAGAGCGAGCGAGCAAGACGCAACTTGTGTGTGTGGGAGAGAAGGCAAGGCAAAACGGTTGTCTAATTATGAATAAGATTACGGATAAATATAAGAGTAACGATTAACAATAGCTAAAATTAACTCTAGTACTTGGAGTGTGTTCGTGTTCGGCTGATCGATGAGAGAGAGAGATTCGAGTAAGTAAGTAAGTTGGGTAAGTATCATCTAATCAGTCAATCAATTACGGTTTACGGTTTACTGTTTGTAGTTTAAGGATACAAAATAAACCATCCAAATGGTTAGCGTTAAGTCTACGTTCAAATTTCACTAGGTACTTTTAAATATATCGGTTGCTGTTAGTTTCATGAATGGCTAATGCATACGAGCACGAGTACGGGTTAGACAGTATAAGTCGTGATGAGATTGGGCGCTATTAGCTGGATTGATATACGATTTGCGATATGCTGATACTGATACTGATACTGATACTGATACAGATACTGTTACTGATACTGTTACTGATACTGATTGATGAAGTTGTTTGTTTGGTTTGTTGGGTATTCGGTTGTGGTATTTTGAATTTGAGTTGAGTTGAGTTGAGTTGATTTGATTTGATTTGGTATTGGTTTTGGTATTGGGTTGTTACGAGTATGTATGGAAAGTACGTACCCTCATGCCCTGCATACGGGACATGGCACGTAGTGGTCTCAGTGCTCTTAACGTTCGCATAGTCTTGAAGGCTTGAATACCACCAGCTCCAACAAGTGAAGCAACGAAGTTGATAAGCGATACCTAGTTTCGATATAGTTCGAATAGTGCCAAGTTTAACATATAAGGTTGTAATACAGAGATTCTTTGTAAATAAAGCAAAAGTGTTTCTTTCTTTTCGGTGTTTGATTAATTTTTTTTTGGTTTGGTTTTTAAGTTTTTAGTTCTGTCTGTCTGTCTAACTGAAAAAAGCTTTAAGGAGTCTCATTGGCGCCGGTTGGTTGCTCGACAAAAAGAAGGGGGCGTGGCAAAAGGGGGGCTTGATTGAAGGGCGCGTCGGGGGCCCTAGGGGTCCGTAGAACTTACTTGCATATCTTTACTGTTACCACTGTGTTACGCTGTTCTGACTTAGACGGGTAAAAGAAGGGGGTTCTTAAACGATAGCCTATTGTACGATAGTTGATACATTATATAGTTTGTACGAGTAGAGTATATATATAAAGATAGATATATATGTAGGTCTTCTGGCAGATACATAGGTGGTTACACTTATAGACGTAGACACATACACACAAAACAAGTTAACACATATGCAGATACGTATATGTAAGGCAACACTTGGAGGGGTTCGGTTTGGTTCGATCCAATAGGTTTTTGATCGGCGTGTATTGGAAGTAGTTTCAGTTCAATCCAAGGCTAGGGATACGAAAACTGCTCAGGGGGTTGGAGAGTTAAGAACGAGAACGGGTTAGAAGTGTGTGAAGGTCTATTAGCTGATACGGGGGACTGAGTTCTGAGCTTGCCCTGTCGATACGACGAAACACAGACGGGGATGACGGGGAAGGCTAGTGATAGCTCTGACTAGGACGATTCTTCTCCTACGACGATAGTTCGCACCACCAGCCGCACCTCACTTCACAATGGACGAATTCGGCATGCATACGCCTTGGACACATTTGGACACTTGAAACAACGAGATGAATCATGGGTGGGCAGAGCTCTTCTAATATTTACACACACACAAACTTTGACTTTGACTTGGAGGCTAGGACTTGGGGGGTTCGGATTTCGGGTTTCGGGTTTCGGGGCTCGGGGCGTATGCATGTACCTCCATGGGTCCATTGTGCAGTAGTGCGACCTCATCACTAGGTTCTCATTGAAAATGGCATTCGGCTTTTGGTTTTTCTGTCTTGATCTGTCTCTATGTTGACACATTTTTGCTCAAACTTTGCTGCCGGACTCGATTGGGTGGCTATTGTGGAGTTTTCATTTCATGGATCACTGAGATCCCTTGGATCTTATGGATCACTTGGGTTGCGGGGGGCCCGGAAGAGCCCACTTAAGTTGAGTTCAAATAAAGGTTAGCCCAGACCAAGCGACATCAGTTGGTGTGAAACGAGACGAGACGAGACGCGACTGGAGCGTCGGTTGTTTTAAGTAAAACACTGCCACCACTGCGTATGAGCGATTTGTCGAATGCTCGACCTTTGATCCTTTGGTTCTGATTGTACTGATTGTGGTCGAGAATATACAGTATATATACATATACGAGTAAACGATATATCGATTCTATACACTAACGACTCAGCGTCGCGAAGTTGTTGTTCTTTTAATATTAGAAATTGCTTTATATATGGTATATATTGTCTGTACAATGAAGTGCAGTTGGGGCCTCTTGGAAATTGATTATTTTTGCAAAGATCGCTTGCATCGGTAATGGGGATATACATATATAGTATGTATATACAGGGGGCTTGTTATTGGATATTGTGGTGCCGCTAAAAACTGAGGGCGAGTGACGAGGGTAGGGTAGTTGTTCCGATTCCGGTTCTGGTTCATATTCATATTCATATTTATATTCGTTGTGTTCGTGTGGACTTGGTGGCTTTGGAGAAATGGGGGGGATCTAGGACTATATATCTATGTATATAAACAGATCTAGGGGAGCGCTCTCGGCGTAGTACAGGGTACTGGGTACAGGGGTCTTGGGGATGGTATCTCTAGCTATGGCTAAGCTATGGCTAGTTATTGAACCAAACTACTTATACACAGGTTTTGTATACGTCTCCTCGTATAACAGTCGATTTAGCTGACCGAAGACGGTGTTGCTTGTAATACTCTTAACTCTAGGTCTGAAAATACGTATGGCTAGTATGTATATTACAACTAGGTATTTATAGGTATGTGGCTATGACTAACCTATGTTTCAATCAATGATCCTAGATTACTTGTATATATAGGTTGATAGCGTACAACGAAGCTGAAGCACGCGACAGCAGCAATGGAATACAATGCCTACGAAGCATCTGGTACACACTGCTCGATAACATTATTTTTATTCGATAGTTTAATATATATGTTACGTAATATTGGGGACACTGATACGGTTACTGATACTGTTATATATATATTTCATATTAGTATATTGGGTAGATGGGGACATACATATACATATGTGGGGGTAAATACATCAACATTAACAGGCAGCAGAGAATGTACAGAACTGGCCGGTATAACAGTTAGCATGGCGCTGCCCTGGGCGCAGTGTGAGCGATTCGGCTTGGACGGATGGTAGCGTATAACACACACACACGCACGCACACACACACACACATATATATTGAGCGAAGGATAACCACGTACATCCAATTGTAGATACACACGCACATCGATGGCTATGTATGTATTTATTTTATGAAAGTGTATAAGAGTTTTATAACAGAAAGTTGTTAATAGAAGTTTTGTTGTTGTTGTTAATAGTTGTGTAGTTTACACACTGCATAAGCTTGAATGTGTGTGTGTGTGTATATAACAGTTATATGGGGAAAGTAAGAGGTAACGAGCTTTGCCAAATGGAAAGTGCGGTTTCGGTTGATTTGTCCAGGGCTTTTATATTGTAAGAATCCTATATCATTTTTGGTATAACAATTTGTTTTGGTATAACAGTTTTGGATAGCATTGAAGATCGAAGAGCACAACAAGCTGCATTATAAACCGCAGAAGGGAACTTAGTTTCAAGTGAGCCAACGACATTTAACGGATATTATAACAGATGGCAATAGTTGGTTATTTAGCACACACACACACACACACACTGGCACACTGGTGTCCTCGCACTCACACACACACATACACAACAATTAATGCGAATGAGAGAAAGTACACAGAGAGAAACATTTAGGAGGTTAGGTTGAGAAGAGATGGAGAGGCACAGAGATACAGAGACACAGAAAGAGAGAGAAAGAGAGAGAGAGAGAGAGAGACACAGAGAGCAACAGAGCGAGGTGGCGAGGAGACAGAGAGTCAGAGGATGTGGTGGACGCTACTTACTTTCATGCCCTCCCAGCGCGAAACGGCCCGCAGAGGGCGCAGGGCGCGCAGCGTTCGCATCGAGCGGAAGGCGGGCACGTCGTCCGCGCCAGACCAGACCGCGGCCAAATTAATTAGCGACAGCTAGACGGTTTCAGGTCAGAGTTCAGAGAAGCGGTTTAGAGGCGGTAACTCAAAACGAAACTCAAAGTTTTGGGTGGTAAGCTACGACTAACAGAGGGGGCTAAGGGGTCTCTAGGGTAACTTATCGTTCTAAGCTATCGTGAATAACTAAGCTAGGGTTGTCGTATCCTATGATATAACAGGTTACACGGCTACTGGGTTACTGGTTACTGGTTATAGGTTACTGACTAGAGGTTACTGGTGGTCTATCATACAGCGGGGCTCAATGTACAGCTCACACTTGGCTGACTTCGAAAACTGTTATACTGACCTAGGCAGCATACAGAGGGTTGGGGACAAGGCAAAACTTAAAACTGAAACTTAAAACGTCTTCGTCTCCTGCATTACGGTCTTGGGTCAGTCTGGATTTGGTCAATGGTATCTGATTTTTGGTCTTCTCTTGTGTCGGTTTCTGTTTCTGTTTCTGGTTCGAATTGGGTTTTGGGTTCAAGTTCGTTCGGCAAACACAAGAGAGAGAGAGAGAGAGAGAGAGACAGGTCCGAAAGCGGAGTGGGGAGCGATCTACTTGGGTAACCGATGGACTTACCATGACAATCACGAAATCGAGCCAACACCACGCGTTGGTGAAGTACACTTTGAAGCCGAGCGCCAACCACTTGATTAACATTTCCAAGAAGAATATAACCGTAAATATTCTGTCCATATAGTATAAAATATCCTGCAGTATGGGTCTTTGTGGCAGATGTACATCTTCTAATGCCTGTTCCAGGATCGCCAGTCAGTCGTTCAGCAGGATCGTTGAGTTGTGTGTCGCGTTTTCATAGAAGAAACACAGGGACATGTACATTGGCGTTATAGAGTGGAGAGGAGAGTATGAGGTTACATTAGACGAGTACGAGTACGAGTATAACAATTATCTAGAAGCAGTATAAGAAGCTATATAATATTAATGGGTATAAGAATGTAAGGTGCCAGTGAAAGCGTTCTTGTTGTATTACTCGGTACAACAGGCGGCCTTTTGGCATTGTATTTTTTCGTTTTCTGATCTTGTTCTTCTTCTTGGGCGGACAAATCAAAGTCAAACGCAATTAAAGAAAAATTTTCAAAGAAATTGAAGACAAAATTCTTGAAATTATACGCACAAAGCGTCTACATCTAGTTCTATTGTTCGATTCTAATCGATCTAAGGAAACGATCTAGGGCTAACTCTGAAGACAATTGAAGTTTGTGAGCTTATGCGAAGACACAAGCCGTTTGACTGGAATGTGCCTGGGCATAAGACGCAAGCTTAACTAGGCTATAGTTTTTTTTTTTTTGTTTTAATTTCTCCTCCTAATTTTGGGGGAGAATTTCTGGTCGATGGCAAGTCCTGGCACTCGATTGAGGGAGGGCTGGCCATGGACCGAAAGTCGTTACACAGGAAAACAAAATTCTAGTCCAATCCGGATAAAGTCTATGCTAAACTATGCTAAACTGAGTAGAGTTTCGGGTTTGGAAATGAAAAACATTGTTGTCTGCGGTTTGGGGGGTTAAATGAAGCAATCAACTTTGGTAAAGTTTAAGCATTGATTAACTACGAATTTCAATTGTTCCCGTTCTTGAATTTACAAATTACGAGTTAATGAATTGTTGCAAGCTACGATTTGCGTTTTTAGCTGAGTTAAAAAAGCAAATGACACAAATTTTGCAACAATCTAAACAACAACAAATGGCAAACAATAGTCTCGAGAGTCTGGTTGGGAACTCTCTTGAGTTAATTTTGTTTGGTTTTCGTTTCGTTCTCAAATTAGTAATTTAGTTGAATTTTAATTTAGTTTAATTGAATTTTAAATTCGATTTTGTAGTTGACTTACCAAAGCTAAGCTACTCATTAAAATCATAGTGATAACAGCTGTTTCAAAATATTTATTTTCAATTAATTGAAAAGTTTTCAGTCGTAAATTGCCCCATCCTTGCCAGAACGGCGAGTCTTCGTCACCGGCTAAGATCGGAAATTTCTTATAGTACGAATCGGGGCAGCAATCAGCTGGATATTCATCGAGTATATCCTCGTCGTGTGCATGTATGATGATGTCGCCGTCGAGAGGGCCCTCCTCGCATTCGCCCTCCTCGTCCAGCTCCTCGTCGAGACCTAAATCCTCCTTGCTGGCGTCGCGCTTCTCCTCGCCCTCCATCGTCTCGGCGCTGCCCTTGTGGCTCTCGTCCTTGAATGGTCGATTCTTATGGCTACCATATGAGTTAATGCTGGCAGTGTCGTCGTCCTGTAAGGACAAACCTCTATGGTTTAGCTCGTGTTCCAGTCTATTGTCTTGGTGGTTAATTGAGTTGCCAATCATCTGTATAGTTATAGTTATAGTTATACATATATATATATTCGATCGGTATATATTTTTTTTTTTTGTTTTTTGGTTTTGTATTTTGCGATATCAGTTCATGTGTTTTAGTTGTTTTTGGTTTTTTGTTTTTTGTTTTTCGTTTTAGTTTTTTTTTTTCAGTTGGGTTCAGAGTTCAGTTGGTTGGATTGGTTGGTTGGTTGGTTGGTTGGTTGGTTGGTTGGTTGGTTGGTTGAGTTTTGATCATTTTTGTTTCGGTATTTTGGTTTGATTGATTGGGTGGTGGAATACACACACATAACAGTACACATATAGAGACAGTTATATGTAATATAAGAAAAAAAGTGGCAATTTAATGAACGGAAAAGAGAAACGAACAAATAAGGTAAATCAATCTCTTGTCGTTACGAAAGT
Source organism: Drosophila nikananu (assembly GCA_008042635.1). Taxonomy (NCBI): domain Eukaryota; kingdom Metazoa; phylum Arthropoda; class Insecta; order Diptera; family Drosophilidae; genus Drosophila; species Drosophila nikananu. The sequence goes on along the minus strand of VNJV01020299.1, from coordinate 63,704 downwards.
ATTCTATATGATTACAAAGTAGTTTTCGGGGGAAAGGAAAGGAGGATTGGGCGTAGGATGAGGAGGTTGGGGAGGAGTAGTAGTAGCGGTTTGTAGTTCTTAGTTTTGTTATATTCATAAGTGGTATATATATGTGGGTATGGTTATGGGTATGGGGATCGGGTTTGGGGTTGTGGGTTTTAGGTTTTGGAGGGCATATGTTGTATATATCGGGTCTCGGTATCAAATCACAAAATCAATACATACGATACGCGACAGGAGTGTTGTCGCTATCGGTTTTGGTATCGGGTTGTTATCGGGAATCAATTTATTCGTATTTACCGTTGCGTTATTTAGATATTTGGATTTCTTCGGCTTGTTGTTCTTCATGTCGCCGTGTATCGTGAACTCCATGCCATCCCCGATGGCCACCTCCAGCTGCGTCTGCTCCTTTATGCCCTTCTTGATGAGGCCGTCGGCGAGGATCTCGTCGTGGCCCAGCTCCAGTTCGTTGTCACCATGCTCTGCAGATATACAACGACAAACGCCTTTGCCTTTCGTATCCCACATTCGATCGTAATGTTTATAGATAGTGTTTACATAATTGGTTCGATATATACATATGTAACGTAACAGAGGTATGGCATATATATATATGTATATATATTTGAATTGTACGGATGGGCAATGACGGTTGTTGATCGGTTATCGATTGTTGTTGGGAAATCATAAAGCGAAACGAATTCATAATTCATACAAGCAGTTGCCGTTCGCATTAAAGTTGTTGTTGTTGTTGGTTGTTGGTTGTTGGTCGATCGGTTTGGTTGATTTCGATTTCGATTTGGTTAGAGTTTGGGATGAGTCGAGATTCGATTTCGATTACGATTCGGTTCAAGCGTTGTTCAGTACGTCGGCCAATGCAATGCAATTCGATTTTGGGTTCAATTGTTTTTTTCAAAATTTTGTAATTTTAATTTAGTTATATTTTTTTTTTTGTTAATGAATAAATGAAAAGAATGTAGATATATATTACGGTTAATTCTCGGTAGTGGGATCAAATATTTAAGGACACAGAAAAGTAACACAAAACACATTTAATCAGCGTCCCCGCGGCTTCGTTTGATGGGTCGTGCCAGTGTCAACGGTGTCAGTGGTTCATGTTCAATGATTCATGTTTCGTGTCCTTGTGGTTGAGTGTGGTAGTAGTAGGTAGTAGTGGTGGTGGCTGGGGGCAGGAGGAACGCTCACAACACAACAGCGAACAACACAAATCGCAAAATGATCGATGAACTCAATAAGCTAGTGAGCGAAACGTTACTAAGGCGTCTCCACTAGTCGCAGCATCTGGGGGCTACTGAACTATGGCGTTGCCACTGCTTCAGCATCAGCATTGGCAAAGTGGAAGCAGTCTGCCTGCGCAGAGGGCTTCCGCTTTCCCAGCTGACAGTCACCGAAGCCGATTAATGCGTGTACATTTAAAACTGATCGACTAATATTCAATAAGCTGATGGTGGTGGTGATGTAGCCAGCCGGGATACCGGCGAGACGCCTCGCCCGGATCCCGGCCAGCAAAACTGGATGGGGGTATGATTCTATGATGCGATGGGACGATGACTAGAGTTACTAAGGTTTAACACAAAAGTCCATACATATTACTAATACACAGACAGTAAATCGAACAAAAGATAAGTTGTAAGTTGGAGAACGAGAGTAAGAAAGTTCATAACACTATGAAGGATCAAATCCACTGTTTTACTTTCAATTTATATAATTTCATATTACAATGGGAGTCTAATACTGTTTTTTTTCTCATATTTTTTGCTTCGTTTCGGTAATGACAGCTAGCCACATATGGTAATTCATAATTCGAACGTCTGCAATTTGCCATTGTGGGGAATTTCTTATGGAATTTCAATTCGAATCAAAACATTCGATAGTTTTTCGACTGGGCCAATCGATCGCCGCTGGCGGGCTGGCTAGCGAGGACTATTTAAAATGCAAATGTACAAGGATGTGGGCATGTTGTTGTTGTGGCTGTGGTGGTGGTGGTGGTGGTGAAACCAAAACCAAAACCATTAACCTAAAATCGAAATAAAGAAATGGGCTTAAAATGGCTAACTAACTTTAAGCTAGGTATTCAAAGAACTCAACCAAAGTCACATAATATTTCGATTGCTAGCAATATCGAATCGACGAGGATCAAGCTAAGTTAAGTTAGTTATAAAAATGTTGAGAAACTTTAATAATATCTATGGAAAATACGTATATTAGTACATAGTTTTTTGTTTGGTTTTTTTTTTGTGTTTTATAAGGTTTTACTGATACTTTTACTTGGATCGGTTCAGCTAAAAATACAGACTATCTAAGTAAATGCTAAAGATTATGACGGTTACGGTTACGATTTGTTTTAGTTGCTTGTTGGGTATGATGTGATCGGAAATGGCACGGCGCAGTCCTCTCGGCACCACAGAGGTCAGAGGTCGGCGGTTCGGAGGATCGTAGTAGGATCTGAGGATCACTGACCGGTTGAAGACCAACAACACTTCAGGTTGAAAACGAACGGGAACCGATACGAACAAAATGGCATAAAAACTAGCAATCGACATGAGCACCAAAATGAGACTTTTCGGCTTTATATAGAGATAGATATAGATACTGTACATGTTCAGGTGGTATATGGCTGTTATGGCTGAGGTCGAGGTCGTGGTCGAGGTCTAGGCCTAGGGAGGTTGGAATACTCGAGGGATACTTGAAAACTAACTAAACAGAATTCTCAAATGGGTCGACTAAGAACGAATTTGTAGTTTTGGATTGGTTTGTTTTTTGTTTTTTGTTTCATAATTGTATACAGAATGCGAATTGGGTTTCGGGTTCGGGTTCGATTTTGGTTTTGTAGTTTTTGTTTTTGATTTTGTTTTGGTTTTTGTTAAGATATCGATACTGATACTGATATTGGTAGGTTTGTTTTTTGGGTATTTGTTTAGATCGATTCAATTCAATTCAATTACTGGCCAATGGTGAGTTTGAAGTTAACGTTAAACGGTATACGCAATTATATCGTTGGCAATATACGAGTATTACGAGTATCATATAATTAAAAGTAGTTTAGTAATTGTGGAAAACAAGTGGATAAAAACCTTCGCTCCAAATCCAACTGATCTGGTTGGTCCTCTCACCTGATGGTTGATCACTTATTTGATTTGTCAATTTGTTACGTATTAACTTGAAACAATCAGCAATATTACGCTTAACCCAACTTTTGAATCGGCCAATTCGATTGAACGCCTCGGCTATTTTATTCGTATCGTTATCGGCAGTCGGCGCTGATAAGCTAGATGAGCCAAAATTGGACAAAAGCAAGGCTAAGAAAAGGTTAAGTACCTGTAACGACAAAGTCGGTTAGTTTGGTTATTCCGCTCGTTGAACGATGAGCCCCCCCGTAACGTCTATCGGTGATCGTTAATCGTTGATCGTTCGTCATCCGGCGATCGACGCTGTCTACTCACCACAAGATTGCCGATGACAACGGTGGCCAAGAAAAAGGGAATGCACGAGACATCGCCCACGTACATGCAGTCCCACATGGACTCGATCCACTCGCCGCAGAGCACCCGGAACACGATCATGAAGCTGTGCATGAAGTCAGTGAAGTTCCAGCGCGGCAGGTCGCCGTCCGGAAAGCGATCCTTGTGATCTGTGAATGGGTATGGGTGTGGCGTGTTAGTCAAGCTTCCTCTTCCGGTCCCTGAGGTTTTTCCTTATAGGGGTTTTCTCTTTTGGTGTATTTGGACATCGTTTTAAGTATGGGTGTTCTTTAGCTTTCTTTTGTTTTATTTGCGTTCGTGTCAAGCCACATACAAAAGCGTGTGCAAAAAGTGTTCAGCGCAGCGGGCACACAAAAAAAAAAACGGTGTGTGCTTAAGTTAGCAAAAACAAAAGGTCAAGGAACATAAAAAACCAAAGGATCGCGAGTACTGCCATCAACAGGAGGCTTTCTCAGGCTAGAGCTACGAATGTGTGTAGCTAGTTGGGCATTATGCATAGTACTAAGAAGGAAAAAATAGTCAAAGAGTCGAGCTAGGAGAAAAGATGCTTAGTAGTTGCTGCCGCAGGCCAGTACTTACTCGGACTCGGACTCTTCCGATCGAACATATTGAAGACCATAACAATAAATTAAGAACTCAAGAACTCAACTCTGGCTCCAAGTAGAACGCGAAACAGTCGCTGGCTTAGATCGGACGGATGGTTTGGGCAGAGCTCAATACTAAGGCTAATTGTTAACGAAATCATAAGTAGCAGGGCGGTTTTGTGGATGTCTCTTTCGAAATCCTCGTGAAGCTGAGCAAATGCAGCTCAAACAGACCGGGTGAGGATACAGATAGACATATATAATTAAGAGGGGGACCCCGGTTGGTTCCCCTCCGACCGATAAACAGACGTTTACGAATGCAATTACGAGTTGTGAACAGAAAAGGCGGTAACACACACACAACACACATAACGTATAGAAATCAGGGATCCGGGTGGAGCACTTACCATGGTAGTTCTTTCCAAACAGTTGCATTCCCATCACCGCAAAGATGAAGATGATAATGCAAAGTACAAATGTCAGATTACCCAAAGCGCCCATGGTGCGTCCCATAATCGAAATGAGTAAATTAAGTGTTGGCCAAGACTTGGCCAATTTGAATACACGCAGCTGCAGGTTGCGAATACGATTGGAATTGATTCGTTTTGATTCAGTATGATGTTTGGGGTTCATTCACAGTTAGTAAATCGATCGAGTTGTTTATTTGGTTTGAATTAAGTTCGATTTGATTTGATTTGATTTGAAAGCCGGGCAAAGCATTAGGAAAATATAGTGGAAAAAATCGTATATAGGTTATGTAGCAATAGTTCAAAAAAAAATCGGTTTTATGTTTAAAGTAAACATTAATTTAAGGTCGAGGATCTCTGTTGGCATCGTGCACAGCGACCACCACATCTCTCATTCCTGTGCACGATCTAACCCCATACATAAACACTATATTTATATTATATATTATATACAGGTCATATCATTCTTACTTAGGCTACGCCTAGGTTGCTTCTGGGCCTAAGAAAAGTGTCTTATAACGTAGCATTCGCTTAAAATGCGGCAAGGTTCTTTCTAGATTCAAAAAAAGTAAGTAGGTAAATAAGAAAATTCAATAGCAGACATTGTCCGGGCAAGATTTTCCGCTTTAATTTGGTCGGCAGCAAAGCAGAATCTTAAAAACCAAAGTGGCAAAGTGGTTAACCAAATCAAAAACCGTGCCCAAAGCGTGGCCATCTTAAGGAGTTTCCGGATTAGCCGAATTCATGGTCTTACTTAGGTGTACGGCTAGGAAATATTTATATTGATATATTGAAATAGAAGGAGCGCATATAGATTCAAAAACATATGAAAGTTGAAAAAGTTGAAGGCAAAAAGTTTGGTAAATGTTGTTGCACTAAGAAAATTGGTTCATTGCACGCTAGAACTTTGCTTTGAATTTGAATTTGGGGGCGTTTCGATGGGGAGACGGGACCTAGGAGCTGGGAGCTGGGAGCTGGGAGCTGGGAACTGGTCGGGGCTTCGAGCTTGAGTTGTTAAAGAGGGATTCTGTGGTGTCTCCTAAAGTACCTGTGTAGTTCTTGCCAAACAGCTGCATGCCCATAACCGCGAATATGAAGATTATAATGCACAGGACGAAGGTCAGATTGCCCAGGGCGCCCACAGTGCGGCCCATAATCGATATGAGCAAGTTCAGGGTCGGCCAGGACTTGGCCAGCTTGAAAACACGCAGCTGCAAATTGGCAGGGGAAAGGAAATGGGGTTTATACGGGCTCAAATAGGGGTTTCAACAATCGCGACCGAGATGGGGCCTTGCAAGGATAACGCTGCACGTACACACTGCTAGGGTTAGAGATTAGATTTTCGCAAGATCTTAGCACTAACTTATGGGACTAGGCTAGGTAACATTTCAATAGTTGGGGTACGGGTGTCGGGACCCGGACGGAGGCTTACCAAGCGAAACGAACGCAAGACGGACAGGCCCTGGACTCCCTCGAGACCCAGCTCCAGGAGCGAGAGGGCCACGATGATGAAATCGAAGATGTTCCAGCCCTCCTGGAAATAGTACTTGGGGCTCATGGCCATCAGCTTCATGGTGGCTTCGATGGCAAAGGTGGCCGTGAAGAACTGAAAGGAATTTAAGATATATAAGATGATATGGCGATGATGATGAGGAGAAGCTACTCACGTAGTTGCCACTCTTGAGCACCCGCTCCATCTCCTTGTTCATGTCGTGGTGATCCATCGCCATGAACATCGTGTTGACAACGATGCACAGCGTGATGAAGAGCTCGACAAAGGGATCGAAGACGATGAGCGATACCCACTCCTGAAATTTCAACCAAACCCAGCAACAGTCCCACACACAAAACACATCGATGCCTTTGAGGATCACTTCGAGTGCCTTGTCTTTGAACGTTGGCCCGTCCTCGTCATCGTCCTCTGTTGGGAAATAGTAAACGGAGACTGGACCATACAAAAATTTGTTATTAGTGGTGATTTGACCAACTTTGACTCAGCCAGATTGCATTTACTTTAGATTCAGTTTTTTTTTTGTTTTTTGTTTTTTTTTTTGTTTTTTATTTTCTTGCTATTTTGTTTTGCTGTTTTATTTTTTGTTTTTTTGTTGAAGCTTCATTGCATTGGATATTATTCGTTAAGCAAACGGTTGAAAGTTTGTGTCTTGTGTGAGAGAGGCTTTGGCTTTTGCTCTTGCTTTTGCTTGGAGATACTGATTTTGAAATCTTGCTTTGCACATTGCACATTACGAAAACGAACTAAAATATGTAAGGGTAAAAGTATTTAGTTTACAGGATTGCAAATTCAATTCAAGTTGTTAAGGAACGCCTAGGATCTCAACTGAACTACAGCGACAGCCTTGCGGGAAGGGTCCAGTCCACACCGACAAAGATATCGTCTCTTCGGTGGCCGAAGCATTCGCAGCCAGGGCTGTGTACTAGTAAGCAGATCGAAAGGCTTTATATATACTATATATATAATATGCGACTAATGCGACTGATGTCTAGCTACTCGGAATCCTTGGGTGCAGGACACTCGGACTAAGTACGCGAATCATATTCCAATACAATCGTTGCTCTGCGCTTCAATTACCAGTTGAATCAGTTCTAAATATATGGTTTATAGTATCTTAAGGTCATGGAAATCATTGGGTAAACGGTGAATGTGGTTCGACTAAATAATGCTCTACGATTTGTTCAACAAAAGCATGCTCGAGGTTTACTACAAATTTCTATTGATTCAATTCAAGATTAATATGTTAATATATTCAAGTCAAAATTCAAAATAACTACGAAATACGGAATACGAATAAAGGGAAATCATTCTAGGTAACTTTTTGGGGGGTCGAAAATATATAGTTTGGGATTACGAGTATACAAGGTAACTACGGTTAATGGCATGCACTAAACAAATATTCAAAAGTAACGGAAAAGGCACTACATATAGCATTGTAATCAATACAGGAAGGAAATCAAATTTCGCGCTTTTACTCTCAATCTTTTCGCAAACTTTTATTGTCTTGGCGAGCCTCTCCAAGGAGCAGCGTCTTGTGACGTCACAGCTGGTCAGGAGCGAGCAGGACTTGCGTCACCTCTCCTGCCATCATGCGTCTGCTGCTTCTGTGTGTGTTTGGGTGTGTAAGTGTTAGTGTGTGTGTGTGTGTGTGTGTGGGGGGAGGCGTCAGCAGCGTGCGAAAGGCGAAAGCTTTTGGGGCGAGAGAAAGGAGGCAGTGAGAGAGCGCAGTGCTCTCTCGCTCTCAGGCTGCAAATGTGTGTCTGTGTGGGTGTGGGGCAAGCATTTCTAACTATATCATATAGGTATATGTATGTATAACAGTGTGTGTGTGTCTTTGGATTGCGCTTTGCTGCACTGTTGTTGTTGTTTCTCTTTTTTTTTAACATTTGTTGTACAGTTTTTGTTTTTATTTATTTGTTTTTTTTTTTTTTTTTTGCTTGTTCGCTTTCTTCTGTTAGCATCAACGGCATTAAATAAAATGGACGAGTCAAAGAAGTCATTCATTGGAGTATATATATAAATGGGTAGATATATATGCATAAGTATATATAAAAAATATGTTTGCTTGGCTTTGTTTCGGGCTTTCAGCTCTTTTGTTTTTTTTTTGGTTTGACAAAGAAGGAATGGAATCAAAAATGAGAATCAAAAATGAGAATCAAAAATATTTATATATATATGTATGTATGTATACACACGAGTAAAGAGTATGCAAAACGGAACGAAACACAAGGAAAATGCAATGGGTAAACAAATGAAAAGGTAAATTATCAATTATCCAACTAATCGAAGGATGCACAGGATGCAGGCCGCATGCGAGCTCTAGTCCAGCCAGCAATCAATCAAACAATCGATCCGTCGATCCATCGGGCCATCGGGAAATCGTTCGTGGAAATGGGGAGCACCATAAGGGCATGCGAACCGAAACTGATAGCTGATCAAATTAAAACGAGACCGCAATCAAAATGCAAAATGAAATGCTTATGGCATGAGGGAAAATCAAATTAAATTTCGGCTACGACTGTTGCAGCTGTTCCGCTGATTTCGGGGGAATCACACTACGAGCGGAGATGAACATGATGATCTTATGCTTATCTTATGCGGTTTTATTTATTTTTTTTGTTAAGCCAAAAGGAAAGAAGGAGAAAATATAGACGCTTGCAGTCTTCATTCCCCACGCCCACCCAGAGGCGGGCTTGAGTTTTGTTTATTTACATGAAAACGGAACAGGAAACGGAACTTAAATCGAACAATGCACATGTAAGGGTTAACACAAAAAAGACGACGATCGAATTGGGATGCAAAAATGTACAGAATGAACGAAATGGTTTCAATAATCGATAATCAAACGTTACAGTTATTGGCAGGCAAATATCGGTCTACTTACCACCACGATCGCTGGCCCGACTGTGCCGACCAGCGGCCTGTTCGATAATATCATTCAGGACCATCACATCTGTAATTAAACAAACGGGGGGAAGGGGTATTTAAAAACCATATTAAGAGGGAGTCAAATATCCACTTTTGAGTGCCTTTAGAATCTTAATTTTTGTGGACCCCCGTTGGGCGCCATTTCTTACGTAACACCCACGTGGGCGCCAATTTTTATAAATCGATAAATATTTTTCGAAAACTTTTCACAAAGCAAATGAAATTAAAAATAATTTAAAATGTCAGCCAAAATTAGCTTACCTTTCATGTCAACCACCGTTTGTGTCTGGACGGGCTCGATAAAAGGATTGTCATGATGTTTAATCTTGCCAGCCTCGTCCGTGCACTCCAGACCGATTTCCTGCAATTATCCATTAAATCGATCAGTAATAACCGGTTGCATCTATATATTTGAATGTGGGCTCACATAGTCGCGATGTTCAACCTTGTGATTGGTGTCCAGACAGGTGGTGCCGCCATTGGTGGCGCCCACTGATTGATTGCGTGTGTTGCGGTTGCGCAATTTGCTCTCCTTGGTCATTGTGCTGACGCCCATGACGGCCATGCCGCCGAGTAGATCGCCATGTGAGGTATACGATATTCGGGACTGATGCGAGGTGTAGGATGAGTGCCGAGAGCCTGCGGTTAGCGGGTAACCAGAGGTTAGTCGAGTGAGCTAAATGGAGGCTGCATTTTGTTGTCTTACCTAGATTGCCGTAGTAGACGGGCACTATAATTGCCCCGTTCTCCTCGGACATCGGAGTGACGGCATTCGAGTCGTCGGCGTAGGGCAGGTGCTGCTGGGCGTCCTGATATGTTGACAGTACCATCGGTTTGCGATCGCTACCGGGTATACCAAAGCGGCCACGTCCGTTCCGTATCGTGTACTGGACATGGTTACACAGGGTGGAATACAGTTAGTACTCGCTTCAGTCCACTGGCATCCACAGGCATACTCGCATACTCGCATACTCGCACACACACACACCCAGTCGCGCACACAGGTAAGCCATATGGTTATGTATTTGATATATTTATAATAAATTCGTAATAGTACAAAGTAGTTATACAACAGAGAGCAGTAGTAGGAGTAGGTAGGTGGTATTAGCCGAGAGTGGTGAGAGTAGTTATGACACGGGGTATTCTTGGGCTTGTTGGGCCTTTTATCGAACAGAAAGTCCCGCTGTCGATGGGATTGGAATGAGCAATTAAAGTTAAGAATGATAACTAAAGAGCGGATACTAATCAAATCAAATGAACGGGCAATGGAATCGGCTTAGACATCCAAAGTATCTAAACGGATTTGGCTAACTAGAAACTAGTTTTCCAGTGTTAATATTTTAGGAATCGGACCGCAGAAAAGAATTTAGAAAAGTATCATAGTTGTCTCAATAGGTTTGATTTTAGTTACTTATGTTTTTTTGTGTTCATAGACATGATTACACAGATACGAATAGAGAACACAACGAAACCGATACAAGAATTAACCAAGAGGAAGAAGAACACAAAGTAAATCAAAAACGAAAACAATTATAAGATAGATGCACATTGAAATATGAGAGTGAGAGTGAGAGTTGGTGTGACAGTGATTGTGAGTTGCGACTATGGCTGTGACATCCGTGAGATGAGTGAGATCCTGGGGAAGAGCGAGTACTGTTCCCATCAAAGCCCACCAAAGCTAACCAGAGCCAGAGGGGTTCTGGGTTGAGTACAGTTGAGTAAAAAGGTTCAGAGGACAGGCACACAGAGACAGACACACTTACAACCGAGTACAGTACAGAGCAGTACAGTTAGTTAGACGACTATATATGTTCATAGATGGATATGCACGATAGTATATATAACAGTATATATATATGGATATATTATATATATACTGGGAAATGGAGATACAGCGATACACAAAACAACAAAACAAGGCCAAACAGAAAAACAATTACTAAAGAGAAGAAAGGAAACCATAAGACATGTAGACAGTTATAGACGATTAGGTGAATGATTATGGTAATGCTAATGCGAATGCGAATGCATATCGATATGGATATAGTGCCACATGTATCTCTCAGATCTAAAGATGTTCGAGTAGTACGGAGTATTACAGATGTTATACAGATACGCTAACTAGTCGCTCATGTGTGGGGATGATCCAAAACTAATCTTTGGTGTTTGATGGAGTCTCGTTCCGTTTCGAAAACTATGCAAGTTCTAAACGCTGTACGGTAGCATCTGCCTACAATTTACGGGTAATGATACGGATACGGATACGGGTACGGGTACTGGTACTTGACTATAACTAAACTGTGAGCCTCGAACGATCGACAAGTGTCGGGATATATGGGGGTCTAAGTCCCAGATCACCAGATCACCAGAATGGGGATCCGCTTGACTTGACTTAATGAACTGTCCGACGATGAAATGTTTATTTTACGCAATTCCGAGTGTGTGGGAGTGTGTTTGTGATCCGTGATCTCTGATTGCGTATCTCTGTGTGCGGTGTCCAGTGGGTGTGGCGTGTGTATGAGACTCTGTGTGTGTGTGTGTGTTGGGCGCTTACCTTGTGAGAACTACGTGATCCCCTGCGTATGTTAAACGGTGAACCAGGTAAGGATAAGGATGTCTAAGTTTTGTTTTTCGTTTCGTTTTCATTTTTCATTTGTTGTACAAACAAAGTATAAGTAGAAGAAGAAAAAGAAAAATGAATCAAATAAAATATATATATTCCTCGATTGCGGTTTATTATCTATGGATAAATGTATATATATATATATATATTCGGTTTTTTTTTGTACAAGTTCTTTTCTTTAGGTTTTTGGTTTTGTTATAAATCAAGTATTCGATTTTGCTGTCTACAGTTTAAAGGAAAAATGATTACTTGGAGCTTTTAATTGTATGAGTGAGGGAATGTGTGTGTATGTGTGTGTGTTCTTTATGTCCTTGTACCGCGTGAGTTCCTTTTTGTTTTTTACATTTTGTATATTGTGAGGGGTTGAGCTTGAGTTTTTAAGTTGTGGTGTGATTTCATTTCTACTTCAGCGTAGCGTTCATTTTAAATGTTGGTTAATTTAGCTAAATAGTTAGGGGTCGGGTTTTTGGAGTTTAAAAAATTAACTTAAGCGTTCTATGTATACGGTTTTTAGATCAAGAATTATTAAACAACGAAAGAGATAACTTCAATGGAACAATACGGAGGGGGGAAAAACGAAAAGGTTTGAACAAACACTTAAATCAATTGGGTAATTTCCATCCCACGCTTTCTTTTTCGGTGAAAGCCGGCGCAGTAACGCAATAACGGTAACGGTAAATAATCGATAAACAAAATCAAGTGTTAAGTTCGGTAAGTTCTACAATTCAACTCTAGGCAAATCTCTTCCAAACTTCGTACGGATGCATTTCTAGTTTCAAATCACAAATCTACGGCGCTTTCGATCTCTGTGGGCGTGGCATTTGGACAGATCGTGGCTAGCAGTTTGAGTAATATACATAATTTACATGTATATCGATATTATATGTCTACGCGTTATCGGTATGTCATTTCTGGCCCTAATCACACTTGTTCGCCGGGGTGTACGCATATGTTGTTGTCTGAGAGTTACTGAGTTTTGGGGACAGAAATAGAGAGAGAGAGAGTGTGTGTGGCAGAGAGATAGAGAGAGAGAGAGAGAGAGAGAGAGCGAGAGCGACCTACCTGAGGCATGGGGGAACTTATCGATCTACGATCAACGGTCAATCCCAAATAGTTTCTGCTCTCATCGAAAACTATCTGAGGCTGCCCAGAGCAAAAGTGATGGTCGGTTAGAACGAGCTAGCGAGCGAGCGAGAGCGAGACAGCGGGTAGCGAGTTATCAATCAGTACATTGGTTATCGGTATATATCGTGTGTGAGTATGGTTTTTTCTATTTTTATTTTGTTATTCTTAGCTATTCAAGTCAGTTCAGTTAGCTGTGTCATCGGTTAAGAATTGAATGGAAGACAAACCGATATTTAACCGCCTAAAATCGATTAACGGCTACCGGAAGTCCTCGATATGCGCGCGTGTTCGTGTGTTAATGTGCAGAAAAGCAAACGCTTGCCATATGCCATAAAGTTATAGTGTGTGTCGTGAAGGGCTATAGTAACTAGAGAAAGAGCGCTGATCTGTTCTGATCTGATCTGGTTTGATCTGTGGTTATCGCTCGCCCGATGGGCTGTGTGATCGGTTCGATTTGATTCGATTGGTTTCGATTCCATTTGATTTGTTAAATTTGACAGGACTCTCGATTTGGGCTGGTGCAGCACAAGCAGCAACGTCATCACATCGATGGACTCAGATGGTTTTTACTTCGGTTACGAAATCGAATTCGCTTGTGGCGTGTGTTATAACTGTTACAAACTGTTAAGATGCTATAACGGTAAATGTAACGTTCGATCAATGCATGCAATGGTTAATGCAGCCACAGAATAATCAAGTCTCAAACTCTATCGCACAATATCAACATAATTCTGGAACCAAATCGTTATAATGGTAACGCTAAGGGCAACGAAAAACGAGAACAGGAACACAACTTCAACTTAAATAAATCCCGGCCGGGGTACACCAAAACCGAAACCGAATCGAAATCGAAATCGAAAGTAACCCAAATCGAAAACCGAGAACCAAAATCATTAATAGGTGTTTTTATGTGGGCTCAAAGCGACCTTGAAGCGTTCGAATCTGAAGTCGAACCCAAAGGGGTTCTACTACACTTTAGATCGGTTGTTCGCTTTTTTTTTGCTTGCAGAATGGCAGAATGCAGGTTAAAGCCAATTGTCGAGATAACCATATAGGAATAATGTTGAAATTTTTGCATGTTACCTAAAGCATTCCGAGCAATGACCCAACCAAAATCGAAATCGAAACGATAACGGAAACGAAAATTACGAAATCACTGGAAAGCAAGAACGAAACTCATGACGGATCATGGAAAAACAAAAGTTATTGAGGTCGGAAACTAGGCAAATGTATAAATCAATCGGTCAAGAGGCTCCTACGTTGCAACTACGAGTCTATATGGGATTATGTGTCCCACCGACACTCACGCTCACACGGGCACACGCATGCACATAGCTAACAGAAACGGGAACGGAAACGGAAACGGAAACTGAAATCGAAACGGAAACGAAACCTTAAATCAAAAGAAAATGAGTAGAACGAAAAAGAGAGGTACAAGAGATAGAGATAGATAAAGATCTAATACATACATACAGATGGCACGCACTAACACTATACCCAGATACGGTATGAAAGGATTCAATATCTAGTTGCATGATCATACGGGTAAGTTATATATAAGGCATATAGGTACGAGATGTACGATTCAATCAAAACGGGGAGAGAGATCCAACAAAATGATCAAACTAATCAAAGAAACATCGACGAGAAACGAGAATCGATTTACGACAAACGATACAAAATGAAAGGCGATAACTGGAACTCAGGTTCGATAACAATGCAATGGCAATGTAACGGTAGCGGTAGCGGTAGCTATAACTGTAACTGCTACTGTAGCTCTAACTGTAGCTGTAGCGGCGACGCAAGTTATCGATTGCCCATGGCCTAGGTGTCGATCGCGATCGCAGTGCGGGGATATTCCCGCAGGGAAGTCAATCGATCACACAGATCGAAAAACGGAAATGCAACGGAGGCCAAAAGCAACTCAAGGCAACAAATATCAATTATAATCGATGGAAACGCAATTCAAGTCGGTACAGTAAACACATCTAAGTAGTTCTGAAAGACTTGTACTGTACTGTACAGTAGAGCCTAAAAAGCAAAAGCCGAACCGAAACCGAAACGGAAACTAAAGCTGATAACTTTATGTAACTAAGTAGGACCATAATGGAGAAACGAAAGAAAAGGAAACCAACTGGAACTGAAACGGAAACGGAAACGGAAACGGAAAAGGAAAAGGAAACTGAAAGGAAACACTCGTCAAAAGTCAAATGGAACGGAAATCAAGAGACTGGAATGGAAAGGTAAAAAGAAATGCTGCGCCTGCGCTCGGAATACTTACCGTGCTCACTTTACGAACTTTGGTAGCTTGGTGTGCTGTGGTAGGTGCTGGTTGTCTTTGTATAACGCTCACCGACTCCGACTCCACCTCGACGCTGCGTATGGACATCTTCTCCTTGTTGTTGTCATCGTTGCCATTCTCGCCGCCGACGAACATCTCGTAGCTGATGCAGGAGTATGTCGGACTCTTGGCCATCTCCGGATGCAGGGCGGCCTCCTCGGCGGCAGCCGCATCCGCCGCCGCCTGCGCCTGGGCATTGGCCCGCTCCTCCAGCTTGGCCGCTTTGGCGGCGGCCGCCTCCTCCGCTTCCTACAACGAGCATGCGGGCGGGGATTAGCCATTATGTACAGTGCAGAGTGCAGGCAATCTCTGATCGGATTGGATCGGATCGGAAGGGGATGGTGGATGGTGGACGGTTCGGGCGGGACTGGAACTGGGATGGAGGCCGGGTTCGGTACAATACGAAAAGCAAAACTACGCTACATTGATCGTTTATAGTTGGTACATACACAGATCAAGTAAAATCATACGATACAGTGCTGTGCTGGGATGGGATGGGTTTCGGGGTACACAGTGGCTTGGGGCTTGGGGTTTGGGGGCTTTTTGGGTTCCGGGTTCCGGGTTCGGGATTCGATAGTTACATATTTATACATATAGAGATATATATATATAGATATAGAGTAAGTATAGGTTGTGAGTAATTTGATTTCTTCTTTTGTTCTTTTCGTTAATCGTTTTGTGACTAGTGACAGGATCGAAACTAATGGTGCACTAAAATCATAAGTTACAGTAAGTACGAGTATATATTATGTATATATTATAGACAGAGAAACAGAGAGATAGAGAGAGGAGCTCGGAAGGCTGAATGGTTCGTGACTTGACGCACACAACTATCTATACGCAAGTATCGATCGGACGGACTGAACAGCACGACAGTTTGTACAATGGAGGCAGCGAGACAGTTAGACAGATAGACAGATAGACAGATATAGATATAGAGTCGGGAAAGATACATAGTTTCGATAGGATGTTGCGATTAAGTTAGATTGATAGACAGTTAGCTAAGCATACGAGATATTACGGGCACACGCTATACGCTATACGGTATACGGTATACATACGAGAGTGGTCGATTCATATATAGTACATATACAAAAGAAAAAAGCAAGTCTGTTGTGGTTGCAGTCGCTGTTCTTGGTACGGGTAGATATTCTCAATACTCGATCGAGATCCCGCAGCAATCGAAATTGAAATTATCTACCACAGCGAGACGGGGTTTTAGTGGTTCTTGGTACGTGGTTCAGTTTTGGTAAAGTTTCAAGTTCTGGTCAAGTTTCTGGTTCCAAGTGATTTCTATGTCCGTCTGTCGTTCTCTTTTTCTTTTTTTGTTGTTCTTTCTGGTCTGTTTTTGTCCCACTGTGCAGCACTCGCTGCTGCAGCTGCAGCTACCAATCCAGTTACCAATCCTAGTTGGCAGTTGGCCGTTGGCCGCCGCAGCTACAGGAGCCAGCGCCCAGTCGCACAGTCGCTGTTGCAGTTGCAGTTGCTGTTGCTGTTGCGGTTGCTGTTGCTGTTGCGGTTGTCTGGGGGGTCAACAGGTCCGGGTGTCTACTTACACGTATCGCCTCCTCTTCGGCAGCCTCTTCTTCTTCGGCCTTCTTTTGCAATTCGTCATACGACATGGCAACAATGGCCAAAATCAAATTCACAAGATAGAATGAACCTAGGAAGATGATGACTATAAAGAACAGCATGTGCCACGGTCCGGCGGCGCGCAACACCAGCTGATAGAGGTCCTCCCAGAAGTCCTGCGTCATCAGCCTGAAGGCGGACAGGAAGGCCCAGCCGAACGAGTCGAAGCTGGTGTAGCCATAGTTCGGATTCGGTCCAAACCCCTGCAGGCACACGTAGTCATCGTCGCATTGCCTGCGATCGGAGTGGGCCGGTTGGAAGCGGTTCAAGTGGGGTTAAAAAAAAAAGATTAAGGGGTTTGAAAGTTTGAGATTACAATGAGGAATCGAATTAAGTATAGCTTGTGACTTGTGAACCATCCCCATAGCTTACCCCGCTCCGGAGATATTGCCGCACAGCGGAAACGAGATGCCCTCGTCCTCCGAGTACCAGTTGGAGCTGTTGCGATTGTGATAGTCCCAGTTCTCGTCGGTCAGATTGCCCCAGGAGCCGTCCAGCGGGAACTTCTTGATGCACTTCTGCGTGAGCACGCCCATGTAGATCTGCAGGCCCATCAGCGCGAAGACCGACAGGGAGAACATGGTGAGGATTATCACATCGCGCAGATTCTTCACGGATTCGATGACGGCGCCGACGATGGTCTTCAGGCCTGTGGTTTGCATTGGTAAGAGTGGTGGGATGATCATTTTAGTGGTTTGCCTCGAGCATATCAATCGGGCATATATATATATGATATAATGTATAGCGATATAGCTCGCAATTCATACCTGGCACAATGGCTACGGTTTTAAGCGCTCGCAGCACCCTAAACGTTCGCAAGGCTGCAAGATTACCTAAATCTATACCCATGGTCACATAACTGGTTAAGTTGGATGATCGAAGATCGCAGATCGCAGATTGCAGGTGGTAGTTTGTAGTTTGTAGTTTGTAGTTTGCAGGCGCCCACAGGATATACACACAAAACGTCATCGAGTATTAGTAATTATGGGGCTATATGGCATGCAGGTTGTTTGGTTATTTATAGAATTTGCTTCGATTCGATTGATCGGATTCGATATATATAATTACAAATGTGGTTGTCATTATAATCATTGTTCTTTTCTTTTTGTTTCTTTTTGTTCTTTACAAGGCAATTAGGGGTAAATCAAACGAGTGCTGAATGTGTGTAAGTGTATGCAGTAAAAAGCCCAAATGAATGTGAACTTTGACATATGGCCAAACATAGTGGGTACTAAAATAAATAAAGCTCCACGTTTTATTACACATTTTGTAAATTAGCTTTTGGCTTGGCTTTTCCCCTTCGCAACCTGACTTCCCGATTAACTACCACCCCACACCGCCCAGTTTCCGCCATAAAAAAGCATATTAATAGAGCCTGCTTAGGCCCCCGCCTCTGGGCCACTGCTGACCCGTCGTACGTCATCCTTTGGGAATTCTCGGAGTGGTGCAGGTGGTGCAGCTCGGCTGGCGGCTGGCGATTCCCATCTATTTTTCATGAATATTTATCGATTTGTCTGGCATTGCGTGTCGGCTTGTCGTTTAATTGCTCGGGCCGCGCTCTGTTCGGGGATTATCCGTTTGCTCACTTGATAAACAAAGCCAGTCGGATATTAGATATTAGATGGTGGCTTCAAGATCTTGTCACCTCTGTGGACATTGTTCATATTCAGCTAAGCAATTAATTTAATGCCCTCAAAGCCCCAATTGTTTAATGCCATTACAGGAAAAATGTAAAGAGTAGAACTTCTCTTATAATACACATTATATGGGTTCTAAAAGAGAATTCTTTTTTCCAGGTAACTCGGTTTTCTTAATAATGACGCCAGTGCGTATACGTAATGTGGCGCGAACTTATAGCGGTTTTATTCCTTTTCGTTCTCCCTCCAAGTCCCTTACTTGGCTTACAGATTGCTAACAGCTTAAACGGTTTTTTGGCCATAGCTTGGCTTAAACTCAACCGCCTTCAGTCTGGTTTCGCCTTTTCTTCTTGGTTTTTGTAGGAGAACATTTCTGCATTCAAAACTCCATTTCTAATTTGGAGCCGAATTTTTTACAATTTTTTTACATTTTTTTGTGAAAAAATGGGATCACATCTGAAGGGTTTTTTGGTCATAACTTGGCTAAAACTCAACCGATTTTAGTCTGGTTTGGTTTTTTCTGCTTGGTTTTTATAGGAGAACTTTTCTGCATTTAAATCTAGATTTCCAATTTTGAGCCCAATTTTTGACAATTTTGACGTTGGAACCCCTTAATTTTTTTTGTGAAAAAATGGGATCACATTTGAAGGGTTTTTTGGTCATAACTTGGCTAAAACTCAACCGATTTCAGTCCGGTTTGGTTTTTTCTTCTTGGTTTTTATAGGAGAACTTTTCTGCATTTAAATCTCGATTTCCAATTTTGAGCCCAATTTTTGACAATTTTGAAGATGCAACCCCTTAAATTTTTTTTATGAAAAAATGGGATCACATCTGAAGGGTTTTTTGGTCATAACTTGGCTAAAACTCAACCGATTTCAGTCTGGTTTGGTTTTTTCTGCTTGGTTTTTAAAGGAGAACTTTTCTGCATTTAAATCTCGATTTCCGATTTTGAGCCCAATTTTTGACAATTTTGACGATGGAACCCCTTAAATTTTTTTTTTGAAAAAATGGGATCACATCTGAAGGGTTTTTTGGTCATAACTTGGCTAAAACTCAACCGATTTTAGTCTGGTTTGGTTTTTTCTGTTTTGTTTTTATGTGAGAACATTTCTGCATTTAAATCTCGATTTCCAATTTTGAGCCCAATTTTTGACAATTTTGACGATGCAACCCCTTAAATTTTTTTTATGAAAAAATGGGATCACATCTGAAGGGTTTTTTGGCCATAACTTGGCTAAAACTCAACCGATTTCAGTCCGGTTTGGTTTTTTCTGTTTGGTTTTTATGTGAGAACATTTCTGCATTTAAATCTAGATTTCCAATTTTGAGCCCAATTTTTGACAATTTTGACGATGCAACCCCTTAATTTTTTTTATGAAAAAATGGGATCACATTTGGAGGGTTTTTTGGCCATAACTTGGCTAAAACTCAGATTTCAGTCTGGTTTGGTTTTTTCTGCTTGGTTTTCATGTGAGAACATTTCTGCATTCAAAACTCCATTTCTAATTTTGAGCTCAATTTTTGATAAGTAATTATTAATTTATATTATATTGGGTTTGATTTGTTTTTTTCCTTTCTTGTGACATTACAGCTTTTTTTAATTGGAAGGCAAAATCCTCAGCGGAAACGAGGGGCAGTCTTGCTTCAATTAACTGAAATATTCACATAACGCATACGCAGTGGTGTACGTAAAGGAAGGGAAGGAAGGAGTGCCAGCATTAACACGGTTACCCAAATTCTCCAAAACCGATCGAAGCCGCGCTCGCTTCGTTCGCGTGTGAATAAAGTTGGGCACAAAAAAGAGAGTATTCAACCAACAAAAAAAAAGGGAAATCAATGAACAAAAAAGAAATGCACAAGCGCTTAAAGCCGGAGGAGCTTTAAAATGCCGTGCATGGCATTGACGAGCCAAGGCTGCGCGTCCTGGCGGCGCCACCAGCCAAAAGTGCCGCACGACACAGTCACCTACCCTGGCCCCTGGCCCCTGGCCATGCCCTCCTCTCCCGCCCCACAAAATAAAAGAGAAAAAAACTTGGAAGTTGGAAAAAAGAAAGGCAAATAGACAGCTCCAATAAATGCTTAAAATGAAGCAGAAAGCAATGAAATGGAATTGTCACGAAAGGAAAGGCAAGGAAAGCGGCAATTTGAAAAGAAAGCCAAAGGGAGCCACAAAAAGAGGAGGAAAAGCAAAACCGAAAAAGATGAGAAATGGAACAAAAATTAACTTGAGCGACCAAAAATTTGTTTATGGCTTTTTTATATGTGTGTCTGTGTCTGTGTCTGTGTGGGAAAAAATCGTGGAAAATCCTGGCATGTGCCCCTCGCTGCGTGTGCTTGTGTGTGTGGTTGGG
Source organism: Drosophila nikananu (assembly GCA_008042635.1). Taxonomy (NCBI): domain Eukaryota; kingdom Metazoa; phylum Arthropoda; class Insecta; order Diptera; family Drosophilidae; genus Drosophila; species Drosophila nikananu. The sequence goes on along the minus strand of VNJV01020299.1, from coordinate 42,979 downwards.
CGCGTCATTAGAAACGGCAAAAATAAATCAATAAAAACGCTCGGCAAACAGGACTTTTCTTTCTTTCTTTCTTTATTATTATTATTTTTTTTTTGTTGTGTTTCCCTCGCGTGTAACGTATAATTCTATAGAATTCTATGGCCATAGCTGCTGTTCATTTCTTGTTGTTATTATTACTTTTATTTTTGTTTGCCGTTGCCCGTTTTTATTATTTTTCAACTGGCAACTCTAATGAATGTAATTCTAGTTGCTCTTCAGCTCCCCGACGGCGCCCGCCGCTGGCCTTTGGTTAATTCTGAAACTAATATTGGCGAAATGGAAATGAAATACTTTTGGCCAGCCAAGCCAGTAATTTCTGGTTTTCAGCTGGTTTTCTGATTTCAATTTAAGGGCGTGCTCAGAAATAACTGACATCGAACATGGATATTGTTCTTTAAGCATTGGTTTGTTAATAATGCAACCAGAAATGTGGTTTCCCCTTACATTTCTGCATTAAATGACAATGAAACTATTCAATTTTTACTTTTTATTTGAGTTTAAATTAAAATGTCAGAGGCTTTCGTAAAGTCTTAATATCCTTTACTTCGACACTGTTTAATATCACATTTTTTTGGTATCTCCTTTCTAATTACTGTTCACATTTTTATTGTTTATTTCTGTTGTAAAAAATAGACTCATTAATTCAAAAGCATGACAATTATTTCGCTTTTCAAATACCTAACGCATATTCGCCGATTGATGGGCATACAAATATTTGTAATATTTTTTTGTTTGCTGTGAACAGGACAGACACATGTCACTGTGATTGCACTTAATTGACCAGCTGAAAAATGCAAATACCTGTGTCTGCTTAAAACCCGATTCCTATTTCCTTTGTTCCCTGCTCTATTGCTCTATGGGGTCCAATTTATGCCCCCGATTGATTGACTCAACTGAATCCGGTTAATTGTGCTGCCCACACACACAGGCAGGCAGGCAGGCAGGCAGGCGGCTGGCATGTCGACGATTATGTTAATGAAGTGGGCGAACAGTGATAGTGTGTACTCCGCATAAATTGAAAATAATAATAAATATTGCGGGCGAATAGCGCTAATTTGTAATCGGAAGTCAACTGCCTGTAAACTGGCTGACTGGGAACGCAATAAAAATTGAATAAAACCGAAAACGGAAACGGAAACGGTGTGGGGGCGTGTCGGTGTGGCACTGCTATTCAGATTCGATTCGATTCGATTCGCTGGGATTCGAATGACTACGGCTCAATACGATGGATGATTCAGATGTGATATCGATTAACAATTACCGATTACCGTTTACCGATTACCGATTAACGATACGAGAGCAAATCTTAGGTCAAAGGCAACACAATAGAAACGGGAAGTGATCATTAAAGGTAGATATAGATGGTGAGGCTGTGATACTGATACTGATACTGATACTGATACCGACCCTGAGCCAAGCCCCGAAGAAGGCAAGTTGTTTATTGTTTTGTATCGAAATGGTCATCAAAAGTATCGATATGTTTCGGATAACTTCTTCGGGCGCTTGGCCAGCAGTCATTTGGGTGTTGGGGGGGTTGTGATATACGTTGGGATTAATGGTTAATTATAGTTCAATTGGAATATAAGTTATAATTATAGATATATATATATATATAGGTTTATATAACTCACGCTAAAGCTATTACTACGAAGTCCAGCCAATTCCATGCATCTCTAAGATACGTAAACGGGCATAAAATGAAACCTCGTGCCATCACTTTAACAGCTGATTCAAATGTGTAGATTCCGGTGAATATCACCCTAAAAACGAATTGAATTTCGAAATGCAATTTGTTGTTGTTGTCTCATTTCTTCGCTTATTCTTCGTCCGTATGGCACTTCAAATGAGTTTTTGTGATGTGACGCAAAACACACACAGTAAAAAATAACTAAAACCAATGGCATAGATTGCCCAAGAAAAGATACAGATGTGTGTAGGTAAATTAAAATGTAATTGGATTGGTTGGAAAGTTTGAAACGAAACGAGGGACAAAAGGTCGCGCTTAAAAGTAGTCTAAACTGCTCTCCTCTCCATTTGCGGCTCTCCCTCCTCGGCTGCTGGGCTGCATTGCGGTTCCGCGTCCGTTTCCGTTTCCGCTTACGTTCACGATCCACACTGCATGTGGTGGCTCCAGATCCCTGGGGTATTTCGCTTCCAGGCATGTTAACCTGAGGTATTCTTTAAGACTAACTTACATGATTAAGCTAACTGTTCGCATTGTCATCACTGGGGGCCCTCCCTGCCTACGAGTCTACGAGTGCAGCAATAGTATCTCAATCTGTGATTCACAAGTTGCTGCTGCTGTTGCTGTTGCTTTCGCTTTTGCTTTTGCTTTGGCTTTTGCTGTTGGTCTTTTGTCCTAGATTGATTCACAAAAACTGGCACCGCACAAAGAGAAACGCACACACCACAATACCAGCTAAGAAACTGAGCAAAAGATTGCCTAAGAATCGAATCATTCATAGTGAGTACTACTCATGTGCCTACAAATTTAGCTTAATGGTCTAAAAGGATCTTGAATCAGAGTGAACGATTTCCCTTGGGGCCACCATGTAAACGATAAAGTCCACACTGCTTTCCTAGAGGCTAGTCCCCTTACCATTTCACCCACTTTCTCTCGTTTACTTCATAGCTTCTCTTTACACTCTTCGTTGGAATTATAATTTTGTTATGTGATTTCTTTAGGTGCACACAGGAATGATTTATTCCGAACGAAATGCCTGGGAACGGCGCACATCAAAAGCACACTTGGCATGCACTCGACCGCCCTAATTACCGAACTGCAGATGCAGATAGACAATTGTCAATGTCAATAATGGTTAATACTTAACGGCCAGCTGCTTGACGACGCCTCTGTGTGTCTGTGTGTCTGTGTGTCTGTGTGTGTGTGGCAAGAGGGGGGTGGCAGGCAGGGAAGCTGGCCGCGTGGGTGGCAGATCAATAGGCCGACCTTCGGCCAACTGCTGGGCCCGTGCCCTGTCAGTGCCCCCCGTTGCCTGGTTAGCCATTTGACAGATTTCAGGCAGGCCGCTCGTTGCCATCACTGTTCGCTGCGGTTCAGTGCTGCCAGTGACAAAATAAATATATATTTAAATGGAATTCTGGGGAATCTGGAAAGATTAAGAGCTAAGAGTTAAGCGGGGCAAACTCTTAGGCAGTGACTTTAAAAATTGTTCCTCTTAGATATGAAATACTAGAGAAGTTGTGGCAACACTTGGTGAATTCACACACTTTAGGCTTCTTTGTCTATTTTATTTTTTCGTTGGCTCGAAAAAGGACATTCAGTTCTGTCCGGCAGAAGGACGAGTGCGACAGCACTGACTGTGGTGGTCGCCTGGCCGCCTGGCCGCCGTCTCCTTTGGGCGCCACAACTAGTTCAAAGTCGCTCACAGTTCGCAGCTCACAGCCCACAGCTCACAGCTCGAAAAGCTGGCAGGCTGGAAGTGGGCCGAGGATTGGGAATGCAAGGATGCGGGGCGAGGGAGGGCATGCGTCTGACCTAGGCCCCAATGCCCGTGAAGGACACTTGAGTTGTGTTTTAATTGCAGGTATTATGTCTTTCTCAGGGGCCCGCACAAGTGTGACCCCAGTGCATCGCAAAAAAGCAGGCGGTTCGAGGTGGCTTACATTAATTTTCACATCATTTTCATTTCATTTTCTTAATTTAAAGGTAATTTCCTTGAAGTTATCCATCTTAAGCAGTTCTTTCTTAAATCAAACTGATTAGATGGCCTGAAAAACTATTCAATTTGGAAAAGTCCTTAGACGGGACCTAGTTTTGGGCTAGCTTTGAGGACATAAGTCTACGATTTGCTGCTGGCCATTTAAGGCTCAAAGTTTTTCTCTCTGTGTTCGCATTCTCAGCGGGCTACGGCGACCCACATTACTCGCCCCTTTGCAGCAAGCCCTTTGCCTTGTTTCGCCCACCTCCCATGTCCTTTCTCTGGCTTTCTCCTCCTTTCACTTTCTTCCTAGGCACGTGAGCGTGTGTGTGTGCGTGTCTCAAGTTATGCGGCACCTGCTGTTACGAGCCCCTCCCCTCCCTTGGCTAGGTGAAAGCGTCCTACCCTTAGCCAAGTTCAAGTGGCACTTCCGCTTGCACTTCCATCTGCCAGCTGCCAGCTGCTGTCTCTATCTCTGTGTGGCTGTCGCCCCAGTTTTCGTCTCCCTCTTTCTTTATCCCTTTCCTTTTCTCTCTCTCCCTTTCTCTTCCTCCCCTTCTCTTTCTCCCTTTCTCTCCCTTTCTCCTTCTCTCTAGGGTGCTCGATTCTGATACCAAATCTGCGACAATAACTTTGATATCAGCTAGAAAAATGACGTAACTCTTTTCACTTTACATTTTGCTTGCTTGGCGCTGGACGCTCTCTTGCAAGAATATTTGCTCGCTTGTTTTTTGTTTCTCTTTTATTCTAGAGTCGCTAGAAGTTACCTATGTACAACGCTACGTATACGCAATATTCTAGGACACTAGACACACACGCACCCCGGACTATATATACGGGGCTGTGTGCGTGCCGGATGATTGATTAACGACTTCTATTGATGATGAGCACTAATCGAATCGGCGGGAGTCCAGCTCACTGCATATAGTGCGAAGAGAGCGAGAGATCGGAAGGGAGTTTTTTATTTACTATCTAAGATATATACGAGGTTTTTACTATATATGCGAGACTATCGAAAACCAACCATCAAATCTATGTGTTCTACGATTATAATCAGTCCCCAGAGCTAGCTGCGAACAGTACTGTTGTGATACCCTCTATACACTAGGCTCTATCGGCTATATACGATCTTAACTATGGATGGGATGGGAGTTACATATAGGATTCGTGTAGATATGATGATCAAAACTGTACTAAATACGCTTCTAGGTCTAGAAATCGAAATGGGGGAGAATCAGTTTACAATACAGGGGTGGGGCTTAATGGCTACTTAAACGATTTACATAAGTTCTATTGAGGCTCTATAAAGACATACATAATGAAGAGTTAACTGGGCTTACGCTAGTTATGTGTGGTATATAATTCTCTAGGATAAATGTATGGTATATATGTAACTCTAGGCTAGGCACTACGATCTCGAGTATACAGAGCAAATATACTTTACTTTACTTCAGTTACAAATGATATATCGCTTGATTTCAATTCATGAAACGTGAACAAACCAAAACCAACCAGTTCGCGAGGCAAATTTGTACAGTTTTTTTTACAGGAATGAGTAGCTTTTGGAATGGATCTGAGATTGAGCTACGATCGAGCGATCGAACAGAGAACAGAGGATATATAGTTAGTTGAATATTAAGTACTGAATGTTTGGATGCGAGAGTGGTGTATATCATACAAGAGGAGCGGTCTCGGTGGTGCGGTGGTGCGGTGGGTGGTTCCCTCCGCAGGGAGTCCCCGCACCACTGCGCCGGAATGCATCGTGATGTCGGAACTGAGGAGGTTCTCTCTCCTACTGGAAATGGCTTTAGCTACCTAGAACTGAACGTTACTTTACTTTACTGGTTTACCTTTGCCTGCGCAGGTCATTGGGTTTAATATTGGGAATTAGAGATATTATAAATATATATGGTACAGGTTTACACATTTCGATTGCACTTTGGTTTGTTTCTGTTTTCTTTTCGGTTTCTTTTCATTTTCGTTTGGCTTTTGCGAAAATCATAGAGGAAAGAAATTCAAGTTCGACCTAAATACACATCTGCATAAATATCGAAGTGTCGAAATATCGAAATATCGAAAAGGTTACATATGTAGTAGTAATAATATTTTATAACATTGTTTAAATATATAGTAAGTAAGTCGGTTATATAGCATATACGTATATAGATCTCTATATACCTATATGTCTAGTACAGGGTACAGAGTAATACATATTAGATATTAGATAGGTTCCATAAGTAAACAGAGGAAATCAAAATTTAGCTAAGGGGGAAGGGTAACCAAATATCGAGTGTGTTGTTCAGTCGGGGGTTACGTGTGGTCGGTTATATGGGTCACTATGCTCGAGGGGGATACTCACTCAGTGGACTCAACCGTGGGCGTTGTCGGCATTATCATCAGGATGCAGTTGACGAGAATTGTGGTGATGATGAATAGGGAAAATAATGGATGCACTAGAATGTAAATGGCCACACGACGTATCGGATTGAATGGATCGAGCAGCCACATTGCTTTTGATGCAGAAAAGCGAAAAATATCTTTTCCTTTGCTTACAACTACGAATGTCTGCAAGAAGAGTGGTCAAGTTCGGGTCATTTGGGGTTATCCCGCCCATCGCAAGTGGCAAATAAATATAACATATATATCCTTAGGTCTATGGAAACGACAAGGAACCAAACACTCACCAGTATATTGTTGTAGTAGGGATCGATATCCTCGAGAGGAGTGGAGGCCAATTCCGGCGGGAAGCTGCCCTGCAATCGAACAGGTATTGGCACACCCTGTTCAAGTGTAGGATCCGGTTGTGGACCTTCATCCTCGTCCTCGTCATCATATCGGATCTGTGGTGGTATCGTGGATCGTGATGCGTCGTGCGGAGAGAACAGAAGGAATTGAGCGAAATGTGGATTAGCAAGGACCTTCGTACAGTCACTCTTCGGTTTCAGCTGAGCTGGAGCTCAACTCAACGCGGAATCGTAAGGATCGGTGGAAATCATAAGTCAGAAAGTGAGCGGCACACAAATCAACATCAATTTCAAGCGCTTCTTTTTGTTTTCATTGTTTTTTTTTTATTTTTAGGCAGAATTTTGTGATGGTTTCAGTTTTGCATATCAGAGATTTATCTATATATATATAGTGAGTGGCTGACAACAAAGAGTATCGGTTATATATATATATATATATACAGGGTAGAGGGACAGACAGATATATAGAGGGGTAAAGACAGCGAGGGATACAGCTCGAGTTTGGGAATAAGGGAACTTGGGGGAGGTTCGGTTTGGTATGCAAAAGTAACACCAAGTCGGTAATACCAATATGTTTAATCTGAACTATATATGCATATAGCTTTTAAGGCGCTGCGATTCATCTTCGTGGGGTTCAATAACAGAAGCAGAAGAAGGTGGGAAACCGAAACTGAAATGGAAACGGAGGCGGAAACTGAAACTCAAAACGGAAATGCTTATGGAAACGGAAACGGAAAGGGGTAACTTGGGTAACCAGTGTTGGACAACGTTCCAACGTTGTGTGAGTGTGAGTGTGTGTAGCAGAGAAGGAGAAAGAACCGTGTCCAGTGTTGGTAAAAAATCGTAAGCTACAGTGTGCACAACTACACAACTACACAACTACAGGACTAAGCTACTTCCTAGTAAGAGAGAAGGGATGTAAGGAGAGGGAAGGATGGCGAGCTCAATGTCATCCAGCTCTTCTATTCAGCTGCTAGATTGGCCAGACACAAGCATTACGCTTGCATGTTTTGGCAAATTTTAATTGCTTCGCCATGCATATTGTATGACAAATATTTTTTGGCCCAGTGACGACGACTGCCTTGGGTTCTATTCCGTTCCCAGCCCCAAAGCTCAGAGCCCCACTCCCATTCCATAGCCGCCTCCCTATCGATTTCACCCAGACGTGGGCGGGTACGGGTTGGGTTTTTACTTTCCACGGACGCGGGACACATGCAATGCCAAAAGCAAAAGTAAAGAGCCAAGAGGCACAGGCAGCACACAAAAGCACACACAGAAACTCTAACGTCACTCTACCCGCACACATGTACAACTGCCAACGCCACTCTGCATGTAGGGGAGGCAAAGGAAAAACTAGAGGGAAAAATTCCATAATAGTTGGCTTGGCGTGACAATTAGATTGTGTGCCGGCGATTGTGTGCGTGCGTGTGGGGGCGCTGGTAACTCGGTGAGTATGTATTTTGTAGAGCCCGAAGCTTTGACGCAATTGCGGCACCAGGACGCGGACGCGGATGCGGACGCGGATGCGGATGCGGACTTCGGCCCTAACCAGGACCCACAGCCAGAGTTGTTGGCGCGGCTCGTCTGTCCTGTGCTCGCCGGGCGTTCAATGGGTGGCGAGCCCTTTGAAAACAGCAACAACTCGCGGGTCTATATTTAAACTAATAAAAGGCGAACCGCAGCGCACGGCGGAGAGAGAGAGAGGTTGATAGTTAGGTTTGGCCATAACAGCCGGTTCTGACCGGACATAAGGACCTAAGGACCTGAGGACATAAGGACATGGCTTTTCCTGGCTCCCTGCTCCTGGCTCCTGGCTCTTCTCGCTGATTACAAATTTATGACGCATTCGGCGAACGGAACGATGTCTGAGGCGAAAATAGGTTAGTTAACCTGCGGTTAGCAACAAATGGTGGTGGGGCTTGGCTGGGCAGGAGACCTGGCCAAGGTCATTTGTCGAGTCGTAGTAGGATCATAGTTTGGAATATATATATTGAGGGGAAACGGAAAGTGGGCTTGACCAGGCTTAGCAACTAATCTTGGGACCTAAGCCTTGATCCTAGAGAGGAGTGTGAAGAGTCGAAGGGGTATAAGGATAGCAGAACTTGTTAGGATGTGTGGTGAGGCCCTCCCTTGAGCCTCAAATTAGAGCTATGCTTTGTTTTGCTCCTTAAACTATGTAAAATGCATTTGCAGTACAAGGACTAGTTAACCTGGGAGTTGGGTTCATTTGGGAAGGCAAAGTTATAGGAATATATATCAGGATAGTTGTGAATTAGGATCAGGCTTGCTTTGTAGGGAATTAAGCGGGAAATATCTACAAGAAAAGTATCTACCAGAAAAGTAACTAAAAGAAAAAGTACCTAAAGGAAACAGTATCTAGAAGAAAGGAATCTTTGAAGACTCTGGTAACAGACAGAAGGACTTGCTGTAGGGGAGGACTCGAGCAGGTTTCTCATGCGGCATGCAACAACAACAACAACAACTACAGCTACAAGAACATGCACACACACTTGCGCCTTCGCACGCACTCGCTAGGCACACTCATAAACACCCAGACACACCGTTTACACAGATAGCAAGAGCAAGCGGCAAGTTGCAGGCATTTTCTTGGGGGTATTCGAGTCTAGGGTACCGGGGGAGGGAGATTCTACAGTTTCATCTGAAGCCAACTACAAATGATAGTTCAAACCGAAATGGATAAACCTCTTAATGATGGTCATCTAACACTAGGAAGGAAAAAACTATCAATAGATGCCGGCAGGCACCGCGATATTGCGGCAAGCTCTTTAAAGAAGTGAGTCCCCCCGAACGGCTTGACATGCTCAGTCGCCTGGAGGTGAACTCTCCTCCCTAAATACATAGTTTATCCAGAATGCTTCTACCATCAATATGCGGCGCTTACCGGCAACCTGGCAACCTGGCTCCCTGGAGTCGGGTCGTCCTTGGGTGAGAGATACGCGACACTTACTCGATATGCTCGGATACCCGATATATGGGGGCTCCGCTTCGCCCACAACTTACAGTACGCGGTGGGAACTCTGATCGGTTCTGGTCGGTTGTCGTCGTCGTCGGTGGTGGTGGTGGTGGTGGTGGTTGTGGTGTTGCTGACTCATCTGTTTGCCTCGACTTCGCCAGCGACTTGGAGCCGGACTTCTGCACCTCCTCCACAGGGCACATTCGTTATTGGTTCGTTGGCATACGAGCACGGATACGGATGTGATGTGTATGGGGGGGGAGGCAGTGCAGTGTATCGTTTCGTACGGGTCGGAAGTCAGGGATCAAGGCGCGTACAGGTGGTGTCGGTGTCGGTGGCCGAGGCAATGCAAACATTTGCGCGTGGGGAAATCTTTGCGGATTGCTCGCGGCGGTTAAATCATCAGACATCTGCATAGTATGGTCAAAAGAACGAACCCTGCTCCTAGCAGCTACTCCTGGCAACAACACCCTGGACTTAAGTCAAAAGGCTCGCAGAAACTGAAACTTAAGCTGGTTGGGGGGTGTGTGAGGTGTGTGTTTGGTCGAGTGTGTTGTGATCTATATTATATATCTTAGATATCTTGTTGTTGCATTGAGAACAGCAAATATTACACAGGCACGCACACAAATTACACAGATACACAGATACGGCATGTTAGATACGGTTACAGATACACAGATAGTTTTGGGGATTCGGTTCGCTTCGCCTTGGGTTTCACAACACTGACACTGCAGCCCTTGATTGGCCATTAATACTCTATCAGAGTGTGTGTGTGTGTGTGTGTGAGAGCGTGTTAGTGTGTATGTGTTAGTCAGTGTGCGTGTGTGAATGAGGGGCTTTCATTCCCGCCTCGGGGCCAGGACATTCGCTAAGCTCCTTACTCGGGCGTGTGGGGGACTCAGGACTCAGGACTCGGGGCCTTAGGCTCCACCACCTTGATAAGTAATTGCGGCCCCCGGGCAGTGGCAATATAACTATGGCAATAATGCCAAATGGCAAAGGGCTGAGGGCAAATAGTTTGATATCTAAACACTTCTGTGTTGTGTGTGTGTCCCCTCAAGTATTATATTAAATAGCAATAGTTATAAAAAATATATAAAAAGGCAGAAGCTTGCTGTTCTCTTTGGCACAGCCGAAGTCTGAGAGGTCCTTGCAGTGGTTTTACTGAAGATTTCAAAGGCACTTGAAGTCTTTTTTAAGGATCTGTGGGTATAGAAACGATATCTACACAGAAAACAAGTATAAAAACTGTATGAACTTATTTAATATTATATATTTGAATACCTCTAATTACCTCTAATTAAATACTTCAAGTTTCCCTAGACTTTTCTTTGTTGTAAAGGTTTCTTTATTATTATTTTCTATAAGGAAAAGACATTTATCTAGGATATTTGGCTTTCATCGCGGACCCCCTGCAAGGACTCTGCGGCGGCTGAGAAAAGCGGAAAGGTTGAAAGCGTATTTCCAGCTGCATTAGTTTCTCTTTGGGCTATTTACAGGTGAGCTTTTATTATTTTTTTTTTATTTTCGTTTAATATTGTATTCAAGCGGCCCTGGGCAGTGGGAAAGTACATATATAGGAACATATATGTATATGTATAAATATATACGGTAAATATAAGTAAGGCAAAGATATAGAACGAGTATACGAATAGACATAGATTAAGGACAAGCTACGTTTTGGGGGGAGCGAATACAAAGTACAAGAAGTATTTATGTATATATATATATAGATAGTGGGTACTGGTTACAGATTACTTGGATAGTTGGCTGGCTGGGCAATGCATATATATGCAGATGCATATATATCCGAGCCTGGGGCACACCAGAAACCAAAACTGGGCTAAGTGGCATGGATTGGTATTTGATATTGGCATTGGCTGGCTTGACTTTGGTTGCACAGAAAGAAACGAGGGGGGAACCAAGAACGCAAAAAGGCAAACGCAAAATATTGTTTCGGCCAAAGAACTCAACGAAAAACAGAATTCAACGATTTGTGGCAATAAAGTCTCAACGAAAAATCATGGAAATACAACTTAAAACACACATAAGACTTTTCCTTCGATTGAGATTGAGATTCTCTCTCTATATATATTGTAGTATATATATATTTAGGTGTATATAGATATAGGTGTGTGGTGTGTGTGTGTGTGGGGGGGGGGATTTTTTTCTGGGGTCGGGAAATATTGGTGGGTGTTCTTTTTTTTTTGTGGGTTTTTTCTGAGCAAAATCTTACTTCTTTTTGTTTTTTCTTGCGACCATATTGCGGCTGAAAGAAGATTTGGATTTGGTATTTGGTTTTAGGGCATTCATTTCGAGCATTTATCAAGTTCAAGTAGTAAAAGGTAGCGTAGTAGAGGAGTTAGTGGAGGATAAATGTTCATGTTCGATTTTTGATTTTTGATTTTGAATTTTTTCGATTTTCGTTAGTTGCATTTCGCATTTTGCAAGCGCCAAATTCGCATTTGTCATTCATATTCGTGATGGGTTTTATACACATTTCATTTTTTTGGATTGTTCAGTTTTTCAGTATGTTTTTTTTCGTTATAGTTTTTGGATCCAGACGGCGGCGCGCAAGAGTTTCGTTGAGAGCGAGAGAGAGCGTTCAAAAAGTTCAAAAAGAGAAGAAGTTGTAAATGAAACGGAAGAGAGTACACGAAAGAAAAAGCAAACGGTAGAAAGTGGTTATGTAGGCGGGCAGATTTCTTATATGTCGGGGCAAATAGTCTATTTATGGATATATATTATTATTGATAGACTGGGAATGCACTTTTTCGCCCACTTTCGATATTGTCTTCGTTAAATGCGAGGATTTCATGAGTTTTATGTGGAAGATTCTCTGCATTTTGTTGATTTTTTTTTCTAATTCGATTTGATTGATTCTAACCGTCGTTGTGTGCGTGTGAGTGTGGCGCGGTGTGTGTGTGCACAGGGAAACAGAGAAATTGACAGAGAAAATTCGTGGGAGAGAGAGAGAAGTTGGGCTATAAAGGGGGAATGGTGACAGTTCCACAGGGGGGCAGACAGAGACCAGTGCCTGTGTGTTTGTGCGAGTGTGACAGGTGACAGCTGTTTATGACAAATGCGCTTTGAGATGGTTTGTACAGAGATTTCTTATCAGCCAGCTAGCAGTCAGGATCACTTCGGTTTCCATGGGGACCGGAAGCATCCATCTTCCATCTTCCAGTTTTCTGTTTCCGGTTCCGTGTAGTTTCATAGCAAGCAGCTCCATTGCTGCTTTTCCAGCATCCAACTTCCGCTGTTTTGTGACTGCCAGCTATGAGTGCTATGCTCAGTGAAGATATTCAATTCTTGATCGGCTTTCAATCGATTTATCTCCTTGTTTAATCAAAATATTGGGTCTTCTTTGACATCACAGAAATTACTTCATTCATAGGGTATTCCTTGATCCCACTGATCTTGGCCTTGGCTCTCTTGTAGCCTTTGTTTTTACTGATCGGTAGATGATTTCGACTTGGTTTGGTAATGGCACTGAGTATTTTGAGTTTCGAGTTCTGAGTTTTGTGTTTTGAGTATTGACTGGCACTAATGAGTGACAATGGGCTCCGCTCAACCACCGTTGGCTTGATTCACGTATTCACAAGCGAGTTGGCTATTTACAGAAGAATTCGTGGGGGTCAGGAGGCTGAGAGCGTGTGTGCTGAGACATGGACATGGACATGGACATGGACATGGACATGGACCTGGACTTAACCCAGAGATCGCTGGTCAAATCAAATCGAAATAAAACCGAATGGAACTAAAGAAATGTAACTAAAAAAGATTTTAGCCTTCAACGAATACAAAATATACAGGATATATATATAACTATACGACAATGATAATGTTAAACGGTTGTTAGTTTAGGGAGGCTGTTTTCGGGGGTTGCTGGCATTGTAAATGAAATGTTTGTTACGCAATAATACGGAAAAATTGATTAGGTAATCGATTAGGATACACAATTAGAACACATTACGAAGCCAATGGGTTACAGAATACACAGTTCTTACTCTCAAATAGTTCGGGAAACAATTAAACAAACCAACAAACGAACAAACGAACGAACATACAACGATTATGGCAGAAAAGAATTTTGTCATTTAACAGATTCGATACGATAGTAATACGATATATGTATGGACGATCTTTTGGTACGCACGTAAGAGCATAAGGGGAGGTAGGGGAGTGCTTTCTTATGCTGAATAACAATACGATTACTAAACAAACAAATGGTTCAAAATTTAGAAATCAGAAGTCATTTAAATGTTCTTTTTGGTCTCATTTACGTCTCTTTGGAATTTTGTTGGAAATAAAATGGAATAACCAAACCAAATAAACAAAAATGGGTGGATTTGCAAGTATAGATTGTATTTTTGTGTCTGGGGCTCGGGTTCAGTTCGAAGGGGGATTTATCGTTTAGCTACGTTGAAAAACTAAGACATTTACGATGTTACGAGTTTGGAAACTGGAAGTGAGGTGTGATAGCGAGAATGTTACTAGAAGGTACATTTACGGAAAACAGTCGGCAGTTGACAGAAGAGAGTTGACAGCTGACAGTTGACAGTTGGCTGGGTGCAGGGCACAGTGTACAGTTTACAGTTTACAGTTTACAGTTGACGATTGACAGAGAGTTGAGAATTACAGAGGGTCCAGTTGTGGGTCAAACAGAGATGGGGTGTTGCAAGTGTGTTCAGAGCTTCGATTTTCGGGTTGGATGGCAGGGGTCAAGCACGGTGACAGGTATTGGCATGGCTATGATGGCATTTACAGCAGATGATGATGGATATATGTCCGTTAGGGCGGGTGGGTAATACGGATAGATGCAGACATAGAGGCATTCGATATACAGATACGTAACCGGAGGAAGTGTGAGTGGAATGACTGCTGGTGAGTGTCTGTTACTCGATTTACGATATGCTGTATGCGATATACTGATATATATGTTTTCGGGTAGACATGTATGTTTATGGTTGGTTAGTAGAATATATATTTAAGTATATATTATATTTGTAAAATAGACGTTCAGGCTTAGGTTGAAGCACGAACAAAAGCGCACAGTAGCGGCGGCAGTTATCGGCTATCGGCCATCGCTGGTCGCCGTCATTCTATCGATTGGCAGCGATCAGCGATTAGCGAACGGCTTCAACCGCATTTGGCATTCGATCTCAATTGTAAGGAGTCAATTCACTTAGACGAAGAGAGAGAGAGAGAGATACATATACGGATATACGGATACAAAAAGTAGAGCGGAGCAGTAGTAGAGTAGGCACACAAAATCGATAATAGACAATCGATAGGCAGTTACGACATTCAGCTAGAAATAATTACCACCTCTCCCTCGGCTCTCTTTCTTTCCAGCTCCTTCTGCTTTTCATGTTCTGCGGCAATGCGTTGTTCGATTTGCACCAATGATTCGCGGGTAAAGGGACGGAACAAACTGCGTTCTTCCTCAGATATCGAGTCGGAATCTTCTGTCATTGTCTATGCGGCCAACGATGAGAGCCTTAGATTTCCAAGGCCTGTAAAGAGAGAGACGAGTAATAGGGGGGGGACGGACTTAGTAAGGGAAAACCGAAAAGGATCTAAAACTTTGACTATTTTTCAAGTATTTATTTAAGTACTTGTAAAGTTGCTTATTTTGTGATACAGTAAATTCTTTTATCAAGTGGAAAACTGTCATTTTATTATGCTGGCACACGCCTCAAAGCTCTCGGCAGGCTCTTGTCCCTAATTAAGTTACTTACTTGCTCGTCCAAGTTTAGTTTACATTAGTTTAATGGAAATTCACCTCAACAACTACTGTCAGAACTTGTAGCCCAAAGTTACGGCTTAATTTTATTTTAGTTTTCGAGTCAATTGGGCAAAAATGCGCTTTTTAGGCAATTGAATTTCGGGATGTCAAGTTGAGTTTAGCTGATGGCCATTATGCAGTTCAATTGACCTTTAACCAAATTGATTTATAATTCAGTTGGCTGAACAAGCAAATTCACTCAAGTACGAGTTGAATAAATTACGTGGTAGCATAATTATGTGTAAAACAGGATCAAGAAAAAAGGCAAACGGGAATTGTTACTCAATTACATATGCTTTTTATTCACTCCATTGGCTATGATTGCTTTTGATTATGTCAAGCTTTCAACTCAATTCCACTGTAGTTTTAATTGTATTTATTACTTATTTATTTATTTCTCACTAAATAATATATTTTTATATGATATACTCACATGAGGCACATGGATGTCGCCTGCTACATTAAAACTACAACTATATCCGAGGCGCCATGTTCGATTAGCGCCCGCCGCTTAGCACGATGCTGCAAGTAAATCAAAGTGTGGTTTAGACATTAGTTTGGGCATAACTTAAGGCATATAGAAACATTAAAGGTTCCGCCCTCCCAGCGAGCATTGATCCCAGATCCCCAGCCAGGTGCCAGCCGAACCGCTGGTTAATTGGATTATTGCAGACGGCGATTGGCATTAAATGGAATGCAATCAAAAGTAAAATGCACCACAAAAACAAATGGTCAATCAATAAAAGTACGCAGCGGGGAATATATACTACATATGTACATATATAAATACACATATAACATGTTATGTTAAGAGAATGAATTCGGCATGCATTCCGATTTCGATTCCGATGTCGATTGCGATTTCGATTCGGTTTCAGATTCGAATATGGGGCTTATATAAGCAGCCTCCGCTAAGGTCAAAGCACTCTTTTTCCATTTGCCAATCTGTTCGAGTGTGTGTGTGTGTGTTGGTCTTGCTAGTGTGTGTGTGTGTATCAAGCATAAAAGTAGGTCAGTTCGATATTTCGCCACTCACACACACATACACACACACACCGCACTCTCCTTCATAAAGCATAGAAGCACAGCGCTCATACAAACGCTCTTATGCGGCAATATGAGCATATATTTCTTCTCTGTCTCTGTGTGTGTGCGTGTGTGTGGTGTGTGCTTGTGTGTTTGTGTCTGTTTCATTCATGGCAGCTCAAAGCAACTTGCAGAAATTCCAACTTTATTTCGAGCACTGTTTGCCGAATTAATTTGCCCAGGCGATGATGATGACTCATGCAGAGAAGGAAACGCAGAGTGAAAAAATATATACAAGCGGAATTTGTGTCAATATGCAAATTACCCTCAAACACAAACACAAACACACACACACACAACGCATTCCCGGGAGCAAAAAATTAAAGGCAGAAAATAAAAACAAATTGTTTGCTGGCCAATCAAAGCCGTAATTAAAATCGCTTATAAATTTGGCTAGCAGACCAACTGCTACTTAATTCTGGTTTAAACAAAATGGCTAAAAATAATTAAAACCAAAACAAAAAAATTAAACAACAATAACTAAATAGAAAAACCCAAAGAGAAAGAGAGAAAAACAACAACAAAAACTGAACGAAGTTCGCATGTTGTTAGTCAATGAATTTTGCATGCTCAAAGAGCGAGAAATTGGGGCTAAAGAGCGGCGGCCAGGAGCTGGAAC
This sequence comes from Drosophila nikananu, assembly GCA_008042635.1. NCBI lineage: Eukaryota > Metazoa > Arthropoda > Insecta > Diptera > Drosophilidae > Drosophila > Drosophila nikananu. The sequence goes on along the minus strand of VNJV01020299.1, from coordinate 26,061 downwards.
AAGTCTCCTCTCTTTTCCTCTCTCTCTCTCTCACATGCGCCGAGAGAGTATTTCCGCGGCAAGGAAAACGGACCACGGACCACTACAGCCCACAGACTACAGACTACATGGAACCAACGAAAAGCCGCCCCCTCTTCGCCGCCGCCCTCGCTGAAAGTTTGCCCTCCAAAAGCCAGCAAAAGGTTGTAGCCGAAAACCGAGCAGAGAGACAGTCACTAAGGCAGAGGCATCCCAAAACAAGAGGAGGCTTTCCTAGAATGGGGTGTGCCAGGAGCCAGGAGCCGGGAGCCGGGTGCCGCGAGGTGAGGGAAATACCCCATTGATAGTCTCAGGCTTGGGCCTGGTTAACTGCGATTTTCACCAGGCCAAGAAGCGGGCATGACATAATCGAGCCAAGTTCATCAAGTCGCCCATTTCTCAGTTCACTCCCACACGATTTAGATACCAATTCGACTTTCTGATTGATTTTTAAGTGATTTTTCACTATGCCCAATACCGGCCCGGGAAAGTATGCTATGGAAAATGCAACTCCATATTTGCCAATTGGCGCTTAAGTACATTAAAAATAGCAATGAAGAAGGAAATATTTCCAGCAGGCCCCCAGCTCTCATCAATTCCGCTGCAATTACTCACATTCCAAAAGCCAGAAGCGATAGAATGTGGTTCCCTGACTTTATTCCTCAAGCTTAGCTTGTATTTTCCGTGAGGACAACAAGTCAAGCATTTGTTTTAACGCCTTTAAATGTTGCTTAAGAAAGTACAACTTTTACATTTAATATTATTTTAACTTTTAATATTATTCAAATTTATTTAAATGTTTTAATATGCGTGTAAGGCTAAATTTAGTTTATTTTTAAATCCACTAAATGGTTTTATCTCCAAAAATAAATAACAATAAAAAACAAATCGGAAAGAGAAATGATGGGGCATTGGAAAAATGATTTGTAAGACATTCAATTCAAAATTAGTAACAAAGCAAAAATAAATATGAAGAGTTATATTAATTAATTTAAATTTCTTGTAAATTTCAGCAAGTAACATTAAAGGAACTCATTAAAGGAATATAATATAAAGGAAAGAATCTAAAAAATCATAAAACTAGGTTGTTAAGTTAAATAACTTTGTTGAGTTGAAATCATAACTAAATTCTTCCTCCTTGCTTAATGAACACTTTTTATTTAACTAATTATTTGGATAGGTTTTTGATTTATTATTAGAAAATTGTAAAGAAAAGTTATTGATTACTTTGGATCTGAATATATTAATAAATATAAAAAGATTAATTACTTATAGCCGATAAATATCTTTTAGATTTTTAATTAGACTATTTTGAGATCTCTAACTATTATTATATATAGTTCATTGTGAAACCTTGAGATAATTCAAATAATTACTTTGCGGTGTAAGAATTACCTAAATAAAATTTAATTGACCATTTTGCATTAAACAAATTTCTGAAGTAGAATTGCATTAACCCATATTAAACAAACCGATTATTTTTGGATAGTTTCTCTGCAGGAACATCGACGATTTCTAACAGATTAAATTAAATCGATTATTTCGATAGGCTCTCTTCCCACACTTACCGTTAATCGATGTGTATCGATGTTGGGCTTTGCTGCTTGCTCTATCCGCTGCTGTTCTTATTGTTGTTGCAATTGTGTTTGTTGTTGCTGCTGCTGTTGTTGTTGTTATTGGTGCTTTGGCTTTTTATTGCTGGTACTTTTTATTGGTTTTTATGTTGCTGTTGGTGTTGTTGTTGCTGCTGCTGGTTGCTGTTGTTAACTACTGTTGTTGCTGTTGCTGCTGCTGCTGCTGTTTTTGTTGTTGTTGTTGTTGTAGCTCACACATTTACAGGCACCAACACACACGCGACGCACTCACACACATATATGTATATGGCATATATGTATATCTATATATTTATTACGGAGACGAAGACGAATAAAGTTGAAGCGGTAAGAACAAGTAGAAGATGAATTTGCTTTGGTTTTTCTTTGTTGTTTTGTTTTTTTTGTTATTTGTTGCTTTTGTTTATATGCATTAATTTATTTGTTAGCTTTTCTTGCTTCTGTATTAGTAGTGGTATTATTATTGTGTGTGTTTTGGGTTGAATTATTTGGGGTATCTTTGGTTTGGTTTTCGGGTGTTTGTTGCAGGAAAACCAAGACGACGACGCGACGTGTTGCCAAAAATTCTCATCAAACGTTGCGTTTTGTTCCCAGAGCAGTTTCGGTTTATTATTATTATTTATAATTTGCTGTATTATTTGTTGTTATTATTATTAATTGTATTTTGTTGGTTGGTATTATTATTATTAGTGTTTCGATTTTGGGCTTTGTTTTCGGTTTTCGGTTTCCGGTTTTTGGTTTGTCTTTCCCTATTATAATTGCGTATTATCCGTATTATTGCTGGTATTATCAAGTATTATTATTATTTATTATTTGTGTTCTCTGTTGCTGTTTTAGTTTCAATTTCGCCAGCGTCGCCTGCGAAAAGCGAACAAGTTGGTGAGGACAGAGCTCAATTGGGTGGAAATGTGGGCGGGGGAAATGGAGTGAAGGATATATACATATATATATCTATTGGTCCTTTGAAACTAGAGCAAGTGTTTCTCCCTATTTTTATTTTGGTTGCCTTCTTTGATTAGTCTACTTGTTTAAGCACTTGTTTATTTTAAGTTTTAATTTTAATTATATTTATCGTGTTAGCGTTTATCGTTTATTTAGTGTACTTGAGCGATTAATATGTACTTTTTTCACGCAGACACACATACACTGGCTGACTGGGCAGCTCTCACTCTCACTCTTGAGTTAACAGTAAAAAAAAAAAAACAGGGCAGCTTATTACACAGCAAAAAAAAAAAGGAGTAGTAGCAGAGCAGAGCAGAGCACTCGTTTTGTTTTTTATTTATTTATTATTTTTTTGTTTATGTTTATGCAACGTTTGCGCGCACGTGAGCCAGTTTCCAAAAAAAAAAAGGACATAACAAATTTAAAACAAACTAAATTCCAACAACTGAGTGATAGAGAAAGAGAGAGGGCCGCTTCACTCTCTTTCCCTCTCCTTTAGTGGAAACTCCATTTTGGGTTTTTTTTTCGGGGCGAAGGCTGTGCAGCAGCTGTGTGCTTCGCCGCGACTTCCGTTATTCCATTATTCCGTTATTACAAATTCGCCGCAACAGAAGCAGAAAAACGCCAAAGAAGTGGCACACGTGTGTGTGTGTGTGTGTGTGTGTGTGTTGGGCCACCCTAAGCCAAAGCAAAGACTCGTTGTCAACACAAGTTTTGTTGTGCCACTTTGCCACCCCTCTTTCGCCGCCTCTCCCTGCGCCCTACGCCTCTCGCCTTTCGCCTTTCGCCTTCGCCGCTACTCGCCGCTTTACGTTCGCCTTTGTGACTTTTTCTATTTTTAGGTCATCAAGTTGATGCCTTTTTCCTCTTTCTCCGCGGCGCTCTACAAACTCTCCACCACACACTGCTGCAACAGTGGGCCATTATTTTTCGGGCACTTGGCACCAGTTGGCCTGGCCAAAAAGCAACTGCGTCCATAACTTATGAGTGCCAACAACTGCTGCCTTAAATATAGAACAACAGTTATAATCACAAATCATGCCGCCTGACCCGCTTTCCAACAAGCCCCGCACTTGGACAGCGACCAATCGATTCCCCGTTCCGTTGGGGATTTCGGATTTCGGATACCGATAAAGTCCTGAACAAATTCCTTACCAAATGAAATAGCTATTAGGGTAATAACAGAAGTCGAAGGACCAGTGCTGGGGAATTTAGGGAGAGCGTGGGCTTTCAAAATGTCCTTAAAAATGGCATCGAAAAGTATGCCAAGGAATATTTGACACAAGAAACCCTTTTTGGGTTATCTTTGGGGTTTTAAACTCCTTTTAAAATGTGTCTAAAAAAAGCAATAAACTGTTTTTTATGGGAATTTAAAAACCCTAGGGATATCTGTAGCACCAACATCTCAGCGACAATGTGACTGGCTCTCCTACTTAAAATGCCTTACTTTCTTTAACAAATTAATATCGGATTGTGGGATCAACTTTTCGAAGGATATATTATTTCTAATGTATAATATATATATAACTTCTAAAAACTATTTTTAGAGCAAACAGTACGAAAAGAACAAGGAAGTTTAAGCTAGTTTTATATTAAAAATCTACTTCACAGTCTAAAACATATATTTTGAGCTCAGAGAAAAGCAATACAAGTTGAATTAAACTTCCCCTTCAGGTAAAGTAGCTCTAAGGCCTTAGCATTGTAGAGTCACAGGGATCCAAAAGAGAGACCTCTTACTGCACTCTTTTTTTATGGCCGATCGGTGGCTAGCCTTGGCCTCGGGTCCTAATTGAATTTGGGACAAAAGGATCTCCATCTCGGCACCGCCTGGCTGTGCGGGTCACACATATGGCTGTTGGAACACAATCTCCTTATTGGATTGCGTCCTGATTGCAAGCCCCAGGGAATAGCACAATAGAACGGAGAGCCTTGCACATGCCAGTGGGCCTGGACCTGGGCTCCTGAGGTCTCCTTCTGGTCTTTGACCATTTGCACGTCACGTATTTAATAATTTATTTATGCGGCAATTTGGGTTATGTAAATTTTTTACACCGAAAGCCAAACAGAAGCGGCAAACAAACACAGCAAATGAAAGGCAAAGGAAACGAAAGCCGATTGAACACGCACTGTGACTGCGAATGGGACTGTGACAGGGACTGCGACTGCCACTGCGGCTCTCGTGGGGGCAAAAGGTTAGTAAATAGAAATAAATATAAAAGTGGCTAACGGAGCCGCTAACCCGCTGGGCCTTGGCCGAGCTAAACCGATCTGAACCGAGCGACAATACTACTTTTTTATATTTTGTTATTGTTGGTTCACGTTTTCCAACTCAACTTCTTGCCCTTCCTTGTTTCTTTGGACACAGGACACACTCACACGTATGACATTTAGTGCGTCGAAAAATTATAGATTTCGGCTAAGAAAGGAAAATTTTCGCTTTCGCTGCTTGGCCACAATTGCGTGTCCTTTCGGTTTCAGTAAGGCGGGGAGAGGAGGTCCTTAGAAGTTCTAACGTAACTAGGCAGTCATTAACACCTTGAAAGTAACCAAATTGTAGCAAATAAGGCTTTTATGGCTTTTTATGACTTTCAAGAGTTTTTCTTTGATATTTCCTGAACTTTCTCTACCCTACTTTTCACATATAACTGTCATTAGGTTTGAATATACTTTTCCCTGCATCCTTTCAGTTTTATTTAAGTGCCTTTTTTTTGGGTCACAAACCATTTTGAAATTATTTAAATTGCTCTCATTAAGTCGCCAGTAATGGCTGTTATAAATCTTTAACGAAGTTTGAGAATTATCCACTTTGCTGGCCATTAACCGATGGCCTTTTTTATTTCTAGTAAATGCAATTGTATATATTGAGGGATATATGGATTTTTGGCTATAACTTCAAACTTGAAAAGCGTTGCACAATTTGGTGTGTTTTTTTGTTTAGTTTCAGCAAAGCAAACCCAAGCGAAGGCGAAGCCAAGGCAATTCGAGGCACCCTTGTCCCTTTTACGCCAGCCACCTCTCTCTTTCTCTGCCTCCGTCTCTGTCTTTCCCTCTCTCTCTCTCGCTCTCTCTACCATTCAGTGTGGAAAACGTTCTCCGTGGCTCTGTGGAGGGTTCCGTTCCGTTCCTTGTGGCCTCGTCCTCATCCTTATCCTCATCCTCCTCCTCGTCCCCAGTGCCCAGCGCCCAGTAGCCAGACCCAAAGCCAGTGCCAGTGCCAGTGCCAGTGCCAGTACCCTGCCTCGAGTCCTTAGACCTCCTCGGCTCTTTTTGCGCACAGCACGAAACGCGATATGGCACACGCGCGACTCGATGTGACTCGGACTCGGACTCGACTCGATTCGACTCGAGTCGAGCGAAAGCCGATGGCCAGGATGCGGGGCTAGGGAGGACACAGCTTAGCCAGTTAGCAAGGCGCCCAACTGACTGACTGACTGACTGACTGACAAATGCCCCTGCCCCGCCATATACTCTCGATGCCATCGAGTCCTTTGAGCCTCTGTCTCTGTCTCTGTCTCTGTCTCTGTCACCGTCTCCGTCTCCGTCTCTGTCGCGGTCTCGGAGTCGAGTTAAGCTGAATTCTGTTGTGCCGAGTTTTTGGCTTGGCTGGGTCTCGTTTCAAATCGTTTCGTTTGGTTTCGTTTCGTGCTAGCGCAGACGTCGCATATGCGCGCTCCAAAAAGGAAGAAAGGCTGGGAAAAAGGACATGCCAGATACACATAACCTAAACAGCAGGCGAATGCCGCAGAGTGGAGTTCAACGGGGGGCGGCACAAGGCACCAGGCAGAAGGCACCAGGCACCAGGCACAAGGCACAAGGCAGAAAGGAGCAACAACAAAGGACACTCGACAAGAACACACACAAGAAACCGACTCACGAAAAATCGAAAGTCCGCTGCACCCCTTATCCCCTACGACTCCTTGCCCTGTGCTCGTGTCTTGCGTGTAAGTGTGTCTATGTGTCTTTGTTTATGTGTGTGTGTGTGTGCTGGTGTGCTGGTGTGCTGCTGTGTTGGTGTGAGTCCTGCAATTTGTTGTAACCATTTTCGTTGCCTACTTTTCCGAGCACTTTGGTCTAAACAACAAACCAAAAGTTTCCCAGGCGCTGCGCTGCGCTGCCGGAGAGGGGGATGGGGTGGCTAGGGGGATTCACCCTGTTACAGTTACTCTGCGTAACACGTTGTGTGTGACGCACACTCACAGTCACACTCTCGCACACACACACTACTAGGCGTATACGCAATCGTTGCTCGTTGCGGCCACATCAAGTATACGCCATGGCGAACACGCGCTTTTGCACCAAACAAAAAAAGCAACCTAAATCCAAGCCGACCAAAAAAAAAAGAACATATTAATTTATGCTGCTGCTTGGTTTTCTTCCTCTGCTGGTGGTTCTTTCCTTCTTCACTGGGACACACACACACACATCACACACAGCACACACAACACGTTGGGCACTTTGGATGGACAATTTATACTTGTAGTTTATGCCCTCCTGCCTCTCGCTTTCTCCATCTTTAATTGTATTTAACTTTTTTCCTTTTGCATGTTTTGTTTCCTTTTTTGGTTTTTCTTTTTGTTTTTTTTTTGTTTTTTTTTTTTTTTTTTTTTTNNNTTTTTTTTTTTTTTTTTTTTGTGGGTCACACTCGAAAAAAATATACAACAAAAAAAAAAAGAGCTGTCTGATTGAAAGGAGGGAGAACTTATGTAAAACTTTCTTTCCTGCCTGCCTGCGCACCGCTCAGGGCACTTGTATATTACATATAAATTTCGTTTGGCATGCCGAGTGTGTTAATTTTGTGTGTTTTCTTTATATCCTTTTTCGACCGTTTTCGTTTTCGTTTTCCTTTTTCATTTTCCATTTTCCTTTTTCCTTTCTTGTTTAACAGGACTCAGGCGAGAGCCTGCTGGAATTTCATAGTTGTGCGAGGCGAGGCTAGGGCTAGGCTAGGACTACTCTTTACGTTTGCTCTTCTTTTTAGTTTTCTTAGTTGAGTTTTTCCTGTTTGCATTTGTATTCTACATTTTAGAGGCTTGCTTTATATATTTTATGCTCTGGCTGCTGCCACTGCTACACGGCCACCAGTGCCACCGCTGCTGCTGCTGCTGCTGCTGATTTCGCTGCTGTTCGTTACCCGTAATCCGTTCGTCTCCGTGGTTTACTGAAACTGTCAGCTGCCGCAGCGCGTGTGCGTCCGCAGAGTGCAACTTTCGTTCAGTTCGCTCGTCGGAGGCCGCTCGTCGGGTCTTCGGCCAGGCTCGGCTGGCACTCGTGCCGGTTCGGGCCTGTGCCAGTTTCTGGCGCTGATGAAACGGACTCGGATTCGGATTCGGATTCGGACTCGGAATCGGAGAGCGACACACCGCCACTCGGTCATTGGGACAGGCCCAAGAACTCAGAGCTCAGAACTCAGGCTCTGGCGATGGCTTTGGCTTTGGCTTTGGCTTGGCCAGAAAGGCTGCAAAAGGGACACGGCAAAGGCAATGCCAGCTGCGGCAGGAGCAGCAAGGAAGCGGCAAGTGGCATACGTCAGACAAAGACAAAAGAAGCCGAAGCCCAAGTCGCAGCCGAAGCCAAGGGAGGAGCAAGCACGGCCAAGTCCTGTGACTTTGCAAAGGCACGCCAAAGTGCGGCTGCACTCGAAAGGCTAGCGACAAATGGGTTTAAATAGCTGTCAAGAAAAACAGCAAATAGCAATACTAAAATTGTTTATGTTTTAAGAGAAAATATTATTTATTTTTGCTTTACGTTGAAACTGTTTAATTTTTGTAATTCCCTCAATTCCCTGCCTTAACAGTCTTTACATTTTATTTTTCACAAAGAACTTTGTATATTTTGTAGAAATTATTAAACAAGCCTTAGAAGACTTTCTTTCAGTGTATTAAAACAAGATGAGACAGGAATGCACCAGCACTCTCTTTCTTTGGCTAATGAATTAAGCAGGGACATAATCCCGGGTCTAAGCCCTGCACTTTATTCTGCAGCGGCGCGAGAAAAAAACTACGGTTTATTGTCTTATTAAATTATGCTTCAAAACGGAAAAGGGAAGAAAATGTATAATCCAGAGAAATTCATAAAGAGCAGGCTCCTTGCTAAAGTGGCTTGCCTTGATGACAAGCGGAGGGGATAATTTAGTATAAAGGAATAAACATTTAAGAGGCAATCGAGTGACCAAGGAACCAGTGACTAAATAAATAAATAATGAAATGAGTAAATATAGAAACAAATAAATAGGTAAATTTAGAAAATCAATTAATAAATACATAGATACATATATAAATACATAAGTTAATAAATAAGCTAAAAAAAATATATAAAAAAGTCTACCTCATTAACAATTTTTTCTTTCTAGTGGAAAGTGGGGAATTCCATTGTCAAATGGGGCCATTTAAATTTAGGTCCTTCCAAAATCAGTACTTCCGAAAACGCATCCTCCGCCAAATGCCAAAAAGGGCCTTTAATACCCTAGGAAATAACACAGAATTAGAGGGATTTTATAAATATTTCACATTTACATTTTGTTATTTTATTTATTAATTTCGGTTATAATTGAAGTAAGAGAAAATACCATCATCTAATTTATGGAATGGCTACTTAAGTTGTAGCTAACTATTAAAATAATGTAATAAAAAGGGTAAGTAATAATCAGATATTTTGTAATTTAGGTTCCTTTGGTAAGATAATAAATAAATCGAAGAGGTTTGGTTATTTGCATCCACTTCGCTTTCAACTTGCTCTGATGTTTTTTTGTTTAAGCATTCCATAAATTCTAGTCTATTTTCGCTTAACCCATGCCTACCAACGACATGCAATTGCGGCAAAGATGGGCTAATCGCCGCAAATACTTAATTGTTTTGCTTGTGTGCGAAGCGTCGCCGTGGCATTTTCGCCCCACAATTAGCCGGAAGTGGTAATGACCCCCCAGGTGCCCAGCGATCGGTATGCCCCTCGGCGGCCCCCCTCCACGGTTGATCTACTTAATTGTGGGCAAACATTCAAATGTCCTTTAAGGATATTCCAGCGGAATGCGTGTGTGTGCAGCTGAGGGAATTTGAACAGCGGCAAACGGACAAACAATGGCGTCAATGTCGCAACAAATGGCAATATTTCTGCTCCTGCTCCTACTCCTGCTTCTGCTTCTGCTTCTGCTCCTGGTCCTGGTCTTAGTCTTGGTCTTGGTCCTAGTCCTAGCCCAAGTCCAAGTCCTGCTTCTGGTTCAGCTGCACGAACTGCGGAGGATGATGTCAGCGAGTGTGCGGTGAGTGTGTATGTGTTGTGTGCGTGTGCGTGGCATGCAGCACAGCAGCAGCAACAACAGCACGTACGTCCTCGCTGTGTCCTCGCATATATATGTATGTATGTATGTACATATATGTACGTACTATATATACCTCTCTCTCCTCGCTCTCTTTCGCCTCTGTTTGGATTCCCTTTTCTTCCACGTTTTTTTCTCTCCTTCCCCCTTCATTTCAGTTTGCGGCCATTGCGGTTGTTGCTGCACTGCGAGAAAAACACTGCTACTACTTTTTTATGGTTAATTATAAAAATCTATATAAAGAATTATATCTCAAAGTTTTGAAGAAATGGAGGTGCAAATATTTCTATCATTTTTATACATTTAAAATAAATATTAGGTATCTTGGGAAGTCTCTTAGTTAAGATTTTAGTTTCGATTCTGAATATATATACGAATAATTTGCTGTTTGGCCCTATGATGCTCTCGAGAAGATCTTTAATATCCATACATACCAAAAAATCAATATTTATATTTTATGGTGTATTTTTTGAAATTATCAAAGTTTTAAAAACCCATAACTAAGCTCAAAATGCATTAATTTCAATTTAGAAAACAGTTCTGTATTCGTTTTTAAAAGGTTAATAAATCTGCATAATAAATATAACAGCTTAAGAAAATATTTTTTTTTCTTAATTTTTGAAATTTTGATGATGTAACCCCTTATAAAAATTTAAAAAAAAATGCTACCATTTTTTTTCTTGCAAACATGCTTAGAACGGCTCGTCTGTTAATTCTGATCATGACTTCTTTACTGCATTTCAAGCTTCAGACTAAATTCAAAGGGTATTCTAACCAAATTTTATAACTTTTATGGTTTAATAAATCTTAGCTTAGCTTCTATAGATAGATAACATAATAACTTAGGTCATGATCGTTATTTTCATTAAATAATTTCTGAGAAAGCCATTTTCGTATAAACATTACAAAAATAGTTAAAACAGAAAAGGAGAGGAACCGAAATTTCTAAACGCTTTATCGTACTTCAGTTGAATCTAGATTTCTAGATTCTCTCTCTTTTGATTTCTGCTTTGGCAGATATGAAGTATAATTAATTAGTTTACTTTGTATGAAAATATGTACTTAATAATATTCCTTAAAAATAGTATTTAAATATATCTTTAATTTGAAATCTGGACTTTGGACGGACTTTTTGTTCCAAGTGCTTTTGTTATTGCTTTCTTACTTTTTATTTTTTTGTTGCTACCTTTGCTGTTGTTGTTGCTTCTGCTGCTGCTCTTGCTTTTGTTGTTGTTGTTGTTTTTATTGTTATTTTTATTCTTGTTTTTGTTTTTTGTATTCTTGCTGGGGTAAAATGTAAAAAGGCGCACATTTCATGAATGAACAATGACGACATTTTGACAGCGGCAACGTTTACCTTACCCAACCCAGCTCAACGCATCCCGGCAACTCCCTGGAACCCCACCCCCCAAACCGCGCCACGTACATGATAATATATATAATATTGTATATATAAATATATGTAGTACATACATTTGTATATAATGAAAGGAGGAAAAAACAGGAGTAGGGGACCAGTGCAGCGGTATCTGTCGTCCATCACCTTGTCAAGTGCGACTAAATTTCCTGTTTCCCAGTGCTCACCTGTAAACTTATACAACACCCACGCACACACTTGTGTGTGTGTGTGGTGTACCCTTCAATACACTCGTTTATCTACCACAATTTTCCATTTGCATTACCATTTTAATTTATATAGAAAAAGGCACTTGGCTGCTTAAACGGAGAGGTTTGTTTTAAACATCGTTCTCGGAGTTAACCTTTAAACAAATAAAGTAATATAAGTATATAATAAATATAATAATATTAAAGTGTAAATAGCTGAGGGAAAAGTGACCAGTAACCAAGCCAAAATTGAGCTGTAGATGGACATGCACCGGACACGGTGCGTCCTGCTGCTGCTGCTGCTGCTTCCTGCTGCGGCTGCTGCTGTGTTGATCTCTCAAATATCTCCGGCTGGGCTAAAAAGGAAATTGAATATTTGATTTAATCGCTCTCGGTTATGGCAAACATTTTCCACTTGCACTTTTCATTTTCATGCCCAGCCAAGCCACGCCACGCACCCGGGTGTTATCCTGGCGCTTGGAGTTATCCTGACTGTGGATTGGCCCTCTATAAATATCAGAGCAAGTGCAGCACACCTGTGTTCCCCCTAACCCAGGCCCTCCCTTAGACATTAGCATAACCTTACATTATTCACACAGCAGCAGAAGGAGGAGTCGCACTCCTGCGAGTAGCAGGATCAAAATTTGCACATATTTTGGCTCATGGAACCTGATCATGTCCCTCTGAAATACCCCGAACAAAGTCACAGAAACGAAGCAAAGATCCTTTATGGTTCTATAGAGTTTTCAGTAAATCAAAGTATTTATATATTCCTTTAATTTCAGCGGGGGTATCTTTGGAGGTCTCATTTTTGTTTTGGCAGGGAATATCGACTAAGGACGAGGGTAACAGGGCTAATTATGCCATTGCCAGCGCCATCTCCAGTGCCATAATTACGCATAATATTTAAGTGCACGTGCTGGGGATATAATTGACTTGAATTTGGCTGCCTTTTTTCGTTAGCCGTGTTTTTTTTTTTTCCTAAAAGCTGGTAGCTGGCAAGTGAATTTCCTGGCAGATTTTTCAGCGCCTCGAAATGGAGACAGGAAATGAAGAGAGAGGGAGAGAGAGAGAGCTCAGTCACACACACACACACACACCGCCCCCTTCCTGTCACCTGGCCACCTTCTGCCTTAACCCCTGCCGCCCACCGCTTTAACCCACTGCTCTTTTGCATTGCATTTGCAGTCGGTTTGTTGCTGTGGCAACCATCAACTGAAAACGTCGACGACGAGCGTTAAAATGTGCGCCAAGCACGCGATTAAAGCAGGTTAAGGGGGTTAAAGGGGCCTTAGGGGGGGAGTAGGCGCCGAGAGGGTTAAGGGTGGCCGAGGAGTGTTTGTGTTTGTGTTTGAGTGTGTGTGTTTTGGCCAGGAAATAGGCAGAAATCATCCAAATGCCACGAAACGAAACCAAAATGCTTTGCATTGGCCGCCACTCTGCGCTCGAAATGGCTGCTTAACCCCCCACAGCCCCAGAGCCCCATCACCCACCGCCTAAGCCCCTTCGTGCCCTCAGTCTGGCACCCGGTGCAGTTGCACTGCCAATGGGGCAAAAAAAAAATAAAGGAGGGGAACAAAAATTGAAAAAAAAAACCCAGCTGGAAATGAAATTGCCTCATCGGAAAAAAACTGCTGCAACTCCGTTTCAAAGTTGTCTTGGCACGGCCCAAAAATGGAGCACGATAGCTGCACTGAGAGAAATATGAGACAGTCAAATATGAAGCTTAAAATTCTGAGTTATTTTAATACAATTCTATTCAGAAGAACCCCCCTAGAGACTCGAAGTTAAGCTGTTTTATAAACAAGGAAAAATCAAACAAAACTTTCTCAATCTCATATAAGATTTTTTCTTGACATAAACATCAGTAAATAGGTAAGTAAGTCGTAAGTTCTTTTTTCAAAGTTCAAATTAATATTCTTATAGTAATTTTTTAAAACTGTTATACAATAGAAGAATTTTCTGTTTTAGATACCCTTTTTTATTAGCGGTGTGCGCCTGCTGCATTGTTCCTTTCGGGGTTAACTGCAATGCGCAGCAGCGGGCCAGAGAACGGTCATTGGAATCGCATATTATGCTGCACGGGATGGCCCTGGATCGGGAACGGGCATATGGGCATGGCAGTCACTAACTGCAGACGCTGGGGGACTGATCTAGCTGCCTAACCCAACCCAGCGCTATGTCCCATTTGAGGCCAATGAAATCTCGAAAGTTTATGATGAGTTGCTCCAAGTGTGTGGTGGCCACCGCGGGCGGAAGTAGGAGTAGGGAGTACCCTAGGAATATCACTCGAAGGGGGTAATCAGAGCCAGCCAACTAGGAACGAACGAATTCAATCAATGGCAAACAGCTGGCGGGCATTAAAAACGAAACTGTTTTCGAACAGTGTCAGCACATTGGGAGGGTTAACTGGTGCTGAAAGGGTTCGAGGTTCGGCTTTAACCATAAACATCGATTTTGAGTTGTGCAGAAAGTTATCGATAATATCGACTTAAAGATTGTGAATATTTCAGGTCCTTTTAAAGGCATAAAATGGCCAAAAAGCAATCAATAGCCAAAAGTCATATATATTTCGATTCGCCATTAAAATCTTAATTAATTAATACAAAAATATTGAGAAAACTAATTTTGGTTCAATTTTTCAAAAATTTAAAATTGTCAAAAATTTGTCAAAATGTTATTCTTTTCGAAATTTAAAATGCAGTATGCAGATTTATTAACCCAATAACAACTAACACAGAAAAACAATCAGATTTGAAATTATGGCTTTTTTGACTTAGTTATGGTTTTTTCAAACTTTGATTTGTCCCAAAAAATTATCATAAAAAATCTATAAATATCGTCTTCCAGAATGCGAATATTTAAGCTCTTCTTGACTTCATACACTTAATACGTAGATTTATTAGCCAAATAAAAACTAGCACAGAAAACCAGCTATCCAAATTGAAATGAATGTTTTTTTTTACTTAGTTATGGTTTTTTTAGACATTGAGTAGAAAAAAAAAAATTAAAGTTATTTGTTTCATCCAAAATAATTTATTGAATTTATAACTACCAGGATACAGGAATATTTTTACCAGAAACAGAACAGTGAAGGCTTCAAATGACCCACCGTCCCATTACTTTCTGTCCGGAAATATGTATATGCATGTATACATATAGTATTGTAATCAAGCAAATAAGCCCTCTAATTTAATGGTATCACGCAAAATGACATACTAATCCCAGATATGGCAGGGACGGAGCTCATGTTAGCTTTGAAAAGGCTTTAAATGCGCCAAATTACATGGCATGGCAGCATTAAAATAACGAATTGTAATGGTAAATAAGTTAATTATTAAAGGGAAACCCAATGCAGTCAGATTATTGCAAGTAATTACAACTCCAGTACTGAATATCCATGTAATGATATCCGAAAATAAAGAAAAGAAACTGAGCATGCTTTGTGAGAAAACCTCAGCACATATTAAAAATCGGATTAAATCAGTTGCAAAATGTACTTGGCCAATGCATGGCCTCTGCTTGGCTTATTCAAATAAAATAAAACAATTCCATTTATTATAATAGACAATGTGGCGTATACGCAACGTTGCTTCGATGCGCCAATAAGACATCTTCACCCTTAATTTTTATGTTTTGCTAATACACTTAAATGAAATATTAATCACAAATATGGATAGTTAACTTGTCGTTAAATTACCAAGCTGTGGGGTGGAGGGTTCGTTCACGTTATGTCATTTGCCACCTTTGAAAAGTGTATATTTATAACTGAAACACACACACATTGTCAGCGAGGCAGCCAGCCTGCTCGCAGGCAGGGACGCTAACGAGGTCGACAGGGGGGTATTTGGGGGCATTCCGGGAGATTCCACGCTTCGGCGTTTCAGGGGAGGGGGCTTCGAGCGATGTGCGGATGGTAACGGTAATGCGTTCCAAGCGAGAACCGTTAGTTGACCACGCAAAACACAAACACACACACACACAGGTAGCACTTATTTTTATATATCTACTTCCTTACATCAGACAGGAGCGGCAATGTGGGTTTTGTAAAGGGGGGCTTTTTGAACTTAAAAAAAAGTAAATAAAAGCTAAGCCTGAAATTTAATAAAAGAGATAAAAATACAAATAAAAGGAAGAGCTACAAAAAATGACATAAAATACAAATAAGAGGAAGAGCTACAATTTTGAGAAGAATTACCTAATATGTACATATATGTACATATAAGCAACCTCTGCACGGTCTGTAAAAGCTTTATAAGATTTTAATTTAAATCTTCTTACAAGGGATTTAAAACTATTATAAATTATTTAACTATAAATATAATTCGTATTATTATTAATTAGTTTAATTATAATTATTGATTTCTTTAAAATCCAGTGACAGCCTCCTTCGGAAGAGAACAAGGATGCGCGCCCCTTTTGCATGAAAGCACGTGCACACATACTACTTACGGTGCGCGATGTGCGTGTGTGTCGTAATTGGCAGCCTGCATCGCACCAAACTGATGACATCATGCGCCACCTTTCATGTGTGTGTGTTTTAGTGTGCCGGCCAATGCTCCAAATTGCTGCCAGCACATACGCAATCGCCAGCCTGCCAGCCAGCCAGCACAGCGCCGACGTTGACATACAATTTTCTACTTTTTTACAGCCTTTCTTTCGCCTGCTGAAACCCGAAATTTGCATGCAAACACACACAAGCCCCCCTCTCTCGTCACACACGCACACACATAGCTTGCAGGCTCGCGCAGGCACATTAAAAACATATTAGAAATGGCGGTTTTTGAATTTCCGCGGCTTTCGCCGGGGCCAGTGATGCCCAGCTAAGCAGTGGCAGTGATGCCCAACCTGACAAAGCGGAAGTCAACTTTGTTAACAGAAAATCGAGCAGAAAACCTGTTTTTATAAATAATACTAAGCTTCCTAGACTAAAACTAAAAAACTAGATTATATTTAAAACAATAAATTATATACTAGTTCGCTCACTCTTGAAACTTTTAAGAGTTTCAGGGCTGCTGCTGGTAGGCAGCCGCCGTACCCTCGTTCTCCTGGTCCGCCATCAGCTGCTTGTGGTCAAAGCCCTCCTCATCCAGTCGCTTATTCCGGCCCAGGCAACGACGCACTCCATAGAAAACAATGACCAGGAGCAGGGAGAGCAGCGAGGAGGCAATGGGCACCACAAGCACCAGATCCAGCTGCGGCTGCTCCAGCTGGCTGGACTGCAGCAGGACAATGGGCATGGTCATGTTAAGGACACTTGTCTCAATGGCCAGGGTGAGGGCGTCGGTGCCAGTGCGGCAAAGGATTTTTGACAGGAGATAAGTGGCCAGGTAACCACCCAGGGGCAGACACAAGGCTGCCACCAGAACCTGGATAGGGAGATGGTATTTACATGTTATGAATACACTTCGGAAATGATTATTCTGGTTACCCACCTGCCAGGTAAACTCCAGAAAGACGAACCAGTTCAGCCCCACCGTCAGACCCACCAGACACAGACTGAGCACCACAGACAGCGGCTTCAGGAAGCGGAAGATGAGGCGCGTGGTCTTGGGCACGCACAGCCGCAGCATTATGCCAATGGCCAGGCAGGCCACCAAAGCAGCCGCTCCACCGGATAGCTGTCCGAACGGCACCTCCAACTCATCATCCTCGTAGATTAGCCTGCCCAACACCAGAATCCACAGGGGCAGGAAGGCCAAGGCCAGCAGACTGTTGATCGTGGTGGTGGCCACCGATAGGTTCACATTACCCTTAAGGAACACCGCGCAAATGTTGGCCAGGCCGCCGCTCGGTGCCAGAGCCGAGTAGAAGAGCGCCAGCTGCAGTGGCCACTCGCCGGGCCACAGGGCACGGCCCAGTCCGAATCCCAGGGCGGGCATTATGACGAACCGGCTGACCACACCGACCACAGGCCCTACGGGCCGGCAGACAATCCCGGCCAGCCGATGCAGATCCAGCACGGTGCCCAGATTGAGGAACATTATCAGGGCCAAGGCTGCCGACACGTAGGTGGTGACGCGTTCGTCCACCACGCGAGATCTTAGCACCGCCAGGGGCAGGGGACTTGGGTACGACTCGTTCTCGCCAGCTGCCAACTGCAGATCCACCAGCAGGACGGTGTACCCGAAGCGTACGCCTCTCACCTCCACCGGACCCCGCCAGCTGCCGGACGCGTCGAACTCCTCCTTCCTCACGGTGACCAGAGACGAGGCCTTCGCCTCGTCTCGCGAATACACATAAAAACTATAGTCAGCGTCTGTGGCCACGGGCCTAACATTGGTTATTTGCAAGGTTAGCTGATGGCTCTCGCCCTCCGACAATCGCAGCTGCGACAGACCTCCGAAGTTCACCAGCCACTGGCCTGCCAAGTCGCCGTAATCACCCCTGACAGCGGCAAGGAGTCCTGATCCCAGGATCAGGAGTAGCTGCAGCCCGGAGTTGTGTTTCGTGTGGCCCATGTTGGCGTTGTGGCGTCGTTTCTCCAACTAAACCTGGGCCTGGGGCACTCCAGCAAACACCACGGAGAAACACACAAAGGCCTTATCTAGCCATCGAGCAGACGGTCCGGTCCGGATCCCTCTTATCAGGCGGCGGCCTCAGGTGCGCAGCGGAGGCGATCCAATGGAAGTAAGGGCACCTGGGAGTGGGTCGTAAATCAGGCGGAATTTCTGAATGTAATTGGGTCTTGGTGAAGATATTCACGGATTCATTTGATAAAGCTGCGATGGTAAGCAATTAAAAATAAACCGGCCTCTTTGAAAAGATAGAAAATGTAAGAAAATAATATTTAATACAGCGGATTACAACTCAAAAATAGAAAGGAAGCAATTGAGTTTATATAAAAGCTAATGTCAGGTTACCAATTTACATGAATTCAGCTAGAAAACTTATCTTTTCCGAATTGATAATTCTAGGACGTCGGTTCTCTTGAGGTTGCAACAACAAATCATGTGTGTTAAGCGAGACATTTGCTAGTTAATTTTAATTTGTATGTCTCTGTAATTACAAAAACAAAGATTAAAAGCTTCATTAAAATTAGGAAAGTACCCAAATAATTATAATCATAATTCAAAGACTCTATACGACCTTGGATTATTCTCATGTGCGTAAGCCCCTCCCTCATGACTCTGGGGTTTTTTCACCTTTGTCGTATCTTTCCAACGGCTTTGTTTGTTGTTTCTCCGAGGCTGTATTGCATTCAAAATATATATATTGCACTTGAAGTCAACTGCCTGGAATCGGCATTTGCCAATTTAAATCGAGAATCGAACAGTTCTCTAATCGGCAAATCGAATGAGAGCATTTCCATTGTTATTATTTCGTGACAGAAGCCCAGTCATAAAACTGTTTAGATTGCATTTGTTTTTTTATTTGTATTTGCTTTTGTTTTTATTATTGTGATTCTTGTGTTCTGTTTTTAGTTGGTAAAAAAAACCAAGTCATATACGTTTAGCTTTAGACTACTTTAGTATACATCATACATCATAAATGTTGAATGCATTCACTTTATATATAATTGGCATACCACACTCGTTATACATAGAAGTATATATATATATGAATATATATAGTGTTCATATATATTGATAGTTTCGCATGTGCTGCTTCCGCCTTGCCCCAAAAAAACAACGATTATCATCTTCTTCAAAATTGCAACTAACTAGAAAAGGCAGGCATGGGGAAATGAATCAATTAAACTCGTATTATTTGGATTATTATTCTTGTGGGGAGCAACCTAAATGCATGACTCGGTTTGACTCTTTGTCTAGTTGGAGATAACCCTAAATGCGGGACAAGTCAGTTAAATCAATTAATTAATCATCTCCTTCTTTCTCGCTCTCTCTCTCTCTCTCTCGCTCTGTGCTGTGCAACTTTATCGCTTTACATCTCTCGCTCTATTTCTCTCGCTCCACATCGCTCGCTCCTTCTCTGTTTCAAACGCGATTTATAATCGCTGCTCCTAGCAGACTTGGCCTAGTTAATACAATACTTTCAATGGGGAATACTCGCTCGAAATGAAACAGTTGCTTTTGTTTACAAAAATAGATATATGTATATCGGTAGCAAAAACAAATGGGGGGCGGGGATGACTTTGGGGGGCGATTTAGACGTAATAATAGTAAGCAATTAAACATATGTATAATAATTCAAGGTTTACACAATTTTCGGGTGGCGGCTGCTAAAGAAATATTACAATTCATTGTACCAAGGAGGGGGGCTGAGCTCGAGCCGTACGGACTCGGAACCGGATAGCTGATAGCGGATATCGTATATCGGAAGACAAGCGGACCATACACAGTCCTGCTCCACAGGCACCCAAAAACACACACAAATGGACAGATACATCTCTCACGCTAAACTGAAGGATTTGTAACTTATAGAAACTAGCCGAAAACAAATTGCTACAATTGATCTCATCTCATCCTCTCTCACACTCCTCTCTAGCTGTCTTTCCGGTTGACCTTAGTGACTGATCTTGTGGAGTTTTTGCAATACTTTGAGGCCCTGTTCCTGGTACTCCTGCTTGGACATCCAGAAGCCGTCGCGGTCCTTTGTCACCTCGGCCAGCACAGCGCCGCCTATGAAGACCATATCCTTGCGTCGCGGCGGATCCTCGATGCGTATTTTGAATTTCTATCATTGTTATCAATATTAAATGCCATACAAGTAAATAAGGGATATATTCAATTGACTTACCGCCAGCTTTTCCGTGTCGTTCTTGAGTACCCGCTCCAAATACAGCTGCTTGATCTCCCGCTCCAGCCGACTGGGCAAACCTGGATACATGGTGGAGCCACCGGACAGGACAATGTGCTTGTAAAGCTCCGGCCGGATATCAATGTCCGCCGCCTGGATGGTGTTGAAGACGAGTTCCGCAATGCCTGGTCCCTCGACGTTAATTAAATGCGGCTGAAACAGTGCCTCCGGCGCCTCGAATCGTTCGCCACCGACCTTGATCACGCGACCGTCGGGCAGTGTGTACGACTCGACAAGCACCGTCGTCTCCAGGGCCAAGCGCTGCTCCATCTCGATGTCGTAGCCGATGTAGCAGAGCTTCTCCTTCATGATGCGCACCGTTTCGAAGTCAGCGGAATGATTGAAGGCGTAGCCACGGAGTAACAGTAACTGTTCGGGATAATTCAGAATATTTAGTCTGGTCTAAAAGTCAGCTATATATTCCAGAACGAACCTTAATCAAGTAGCGGGTGATATCGCGACCGGCAATGTCCAATCGCCGCGTCAGATGGGGCAGGGCAAACTCTTCGTAGACGGGACATATGTGCGTCACGCCATCGCCGGAGTCAACCACCACGCCCGAGATCAGACCCTGGGCGTATAGCGTCAGCACAGCCTGAATGGCAATGTACGTGGAATCGAAGCCGTACTTCTCGAACATTACCTGTAATTATTATGGGGACAAGTTAGTTAGCTCCTTGAAATATAGCATAAACTTGGCACTCACCTCGATCATTTTCTCGCGATTCTTTGTGGGATTCATCGGCGGCTCTGTCAGCAGGATCTTTGTGTTCGTCGGATCGATATCCATCTTCTTTGGCCCGAACGTATAGTCCCACACGTGGCACATGTCATCCCAGTTGCGGACCACGCCGTTCTCCATCGGATAGGAGACCTCCAGCAGCGACCGCAACTGTGAGGCCTCATCGCCGACCATCAGATCCTGTAAAGTCGTTGGTGGGGTGTGGCTTGGATTAGTGATTAATCGGAGTCTAGATAGCCCAAAGGGATGGGATGGCGACCGTTAGTCTAAGGGGAACACGGTTCATTCACAGAAGGGACAAGAACAGCAATCACAGTACACAATGACTAAGCTAAACATATCTATGAAGCCAGGCAACATTCAAGGCACTACAGAGTTCCTAGCTCTGGTGCTGGGCTATCGACATCACACAAAAACACAGATCGTGCAAAACAAACAGGGGAAACAAGGCAGAGGCAGAGGCAAAGGCAAAGGCAGTGGCAGGGGGCATGCAACTTAAATCAATTAAACGGTTTATAAACTGACAATTAATCAACAATAATAATAACAACGCACAACTAAATTAGGGGTAGCCTTAAAAATATATATGGTTTGTATATACAAGTACAAAAAAACAACACAGGAGGTGTAAAATCGGAGTAACAAAGGATCTTAAAAGTTGAATAACAAAAATTATATTCATGGAAATTTGTCCGTTTGATTTCGTTTTCCGGTTATTAACACGCCTCAGATTGATCCGATTTAGGTAAACGATTTAAGGACTTAAATTTAGTCGTTTATTTATTTTGTGTGAGTATTGTAGTAAATGGAAGCAAGAGGATAGTCGGGCGGCGGGACCACCCAAAAAGTCGGGAAAACATATTATGTATTGCAATTCAAAGGCAAAAACACAACACTAGTGGAAAATGTGAAACAGTTAACAGCTAGTTGGGTTAATCCCAAGTGCTAGGAATTACTGAAAGGATTTTCAAAACTTTAATGGCTCGTGTTGTCTTGGATAGTGTGTTAATTTTTATTATTTAACTTTTGCCGATTGGAGTTCGAGTTTGGTTTTGCTTGGTGATTAGATTTCTTAGAGGTAGGGTTTGGTATTTGGTTTTTTTAAACTATAATAAACTTGACTTACATCGACATGTAAATCCTGCAAATATTTTCGTTTTCAACAAAAATTTATATGTAAAAAAAGAACAGAAAAATGTATAAGAATATATTGAAAAGAAACAGAAATATATATATTGAAAAAAGTTAAATAGTATACATATATTTTGGGTATCGTTCGTAGCTAGCTATTCAAAACTCATATTTTCGAGTTCGATCTGTTGTTTCTTTGTTTGTTTTTTGTCTAAACGAAAGTAAACTAAAGGTAACTGCTAAGTAAAATCGATGTATAGATATATCTGATTTGGATATTTGGATTTAAGTTGATGCGCTAGAAAAAGCTTAGGTGGTTTGGTCCGGTCTCCATATTCCAAGTCCTGAATCAAACTCTAAGCCTAAAAGCCCACTCAGGGGGGTAGTATTAGATGTATCCTTGGACCAGCCTTATATACTATTTATAATATATATACCACACACCAAGACCCAGACCGAGACCGAGACCGAGACCAATATGGATGCAACTCAAGCAAAAATGCAATGGCTAGTGTTCCCATGATGTTGCGACAAAATCAAGATGGTAAATGGTAAATGGTGATAATGGTAAATTATATAAAATGCAAATGGGGAGCATAAATCGAAATGAAATCATATATAGTAAAGATATGCCACACTAATATAGATAGAAGAGAAAGGAGAGCAGAGAGCGGTTCGACTCAAAATCAGAAAGGTATACAATATGGAATATGTGGGTGGTTGTTCTTGGTTGATTGGTTGGTTGGTGGATATTGTGATCTTCTATGCGCTAAATATATTGTTTTTGCCGTTCAACTAGTCATGGATAAGTTACATCGACAAATGATAACGATATATGCTATATATTGTATGTTTATTGATGAATGGCCGGCCTGTGCACAATTGCGTGAGTGTGTGTGGTGTGTGTATTGTATTTCAAATCTTCTCTCCTTGTCGCTGATTAATAATATGATCGCTCTTTAATTGGCAAGTACGATGGATCATACCTTGACTTCGATGTCGCCGATTTTGTTTACCGCCCGAATGATGGGCCGCCCCACCATCGATGGAAAGATGAAGGTGGGGAAATTGCTGCCGGCATATCCGCACTTGACGAACTGCAATTAAAGGTGAGAGAACTTTTAGTGAGTTAGCAGATAAATAAATAATTATATTTAGGTATTTACGAGGTTCATTTAAAATATCATTTATTGTTTACCCGATTTTGGTAGGAATTTAATCCTGAATCGTATTATTATATATAATAATAATAAGTTCATTCTTTGTATATAATTCTTTAAAATATAATCCAAAATTATAAACAATTTCAAGAGATAAGAGTGCAAAAACGAAATATAATATGTACACTCTTTATATAGACATAAATTAATGGCACATTTTAGACATTTTTTAAAGTGAAGACTGCTTCTTTAAGGGTTAAATAAACTCGCTTTAGTCTAACGGCTAGGATCGAACTCTCAGTGTATTCAGTTCCTCGCCATTGCTGAACTGCTTTGGTTTATCGAACTCTTATCGAAGCCGGCGTAATCGCAAAACAAATTCTCGAGATAAGAAGTTAATGTTGAATATAGCAGCACTGCTCTCTTCGCTCTTTTTTGGCCGTGTGGCCCATGCCTGCGTGTGTGTGTCTGTGTGACTACTCATAACTGTCGAAGCGGTGAGTAATACACGATCGTCGTTACAATGACTAAAGCTGAGGAATCAGAGGAAGAAGAAGCAGCACAGACATAATTGCATTTGCTAGCTAGCACTGCTTAACTAAGCGCAGCTCTCCCCCCCCGCTGCGATGAGACGCAACGTCAACGCCCGCAAGCAGTGACCGAGCGGCCGGCCCAAGCGCTGCTTAGCCTACTAGAAGAAAAGAAGAGGAAAAAGCACAGCAGCAGCAGCGGCAGTAAACAACAACAAGAGCTTGGCTCCAAAAATGTGTGTCACACAGTGGGTGCAGTTGTTGTTGTTGTGAACTGTGCGCTGGCATGTGTGTGTGTGGGGGTGGGTGGTGCTGTATCTTACCCCTGTGCCGTTATCACAGACGATGACATTGCGACCCTTGCTGTCCATGTTTTGAAGGATTTGAACTGGAGCTGGAAACTGCTGCGCCCACTGCTGCCACTTCCACTGGTGACGCGACTTTGTGGCCTTTGTGGGTGTGTTGGTGTTGCTTTCGGTTGCGGCAGAAAGTGTTTAGGCGCGACTCCTTGATAATACAAACAAAAAAAATAGAGAGTGGTGTTGGAATGGAGTTTCGTTAGCGGTCGCGTTCACTGCTGGCTCTGCCGTTCTTTTAATACTATTCTTTTTCTGTGCTCCCCACTGCACTTAATCACACACTTTCCACGAACACTCATACACCCGCTCCATTCATGCACACACACACTAGCAGCACGCGGGCGGGAGCGTTTGTTTTCCTCTCTCCGGCTCTCTCCTTACGTTTTCCGATGCTCGGGGTCCGCTTGAGGCTCAAACCCTAGTTAAACTCTAATTGTTATTGCCAAATTAATTGCGGTGGGTGGCCGCAAGCACTTATAATTTCGATTTTTCGGCGGTATAAAAAAACACAAAACGACAACCGTTCACGGGCAAAATCTTGATTTTGATTGTGACGTAAATAAAAAACTCTTTTCTGGTCACACTGTCACAATGTGTAAACTCACCAGAAAGTATCGATAAATTTTCTAAAGATGATATATTTAAATGACGGCGTTTTGTTTTCCTAAATATCGAATAAGCGATATTTTTAGTTGATTCTATTTGTCAAGGCGAATATATGAATTGTAATACATGAATGCCTGTGTATGCAAAAGCCAACAATAAAAAAGGTATGAAAAGTTTTCATCGTCACATAAATTCTGATTTTAAAGAAAAAAATTAGAAATCAAGTTTTGAATGCAGAAAAGTTCTCCTATAAAAACCAAGAAGAAAAAACCAAACCAGACTGAAATCGGTTTTAGTTTTATTCGAGTTATGAACAAAAAACACTTCAGGTGTGATCCCATTTTTTCACAAAAAAAATTTAAGGGGTTACATCGTCAAAATTGTCAACAATTGGTCGCAAAATTTGAAATCGAGATTTAAATGCAGAAAAGTTCTCCTATTAAAACTAAGAAGAAAAAACCAAATCAGATGGAAATCGGTTGAGTTTTAGCCGAGTTATGAACAATAAACCTTTCAGGAGTGATCCCATTTTTTCACAAAAAAAATTTAGGGGGTTACATCGTCAAAATTGTCAAAATTTGAAATCGAGATTTAAATGCAGAAAAGTTCTCCTCTAAAATCCAAGAAGAAAAAACCAAACCAGATGGAAATCGGTTGAGTTTTAGCCGAGTTATGAACAATAAACACTTCAGGAGTGATCCCATTTTTTCACAAAAAAATTTAAAATTTCAAAATTGTCAAAAGTTGGTCTCAAAATTTTAAATCGAGATTTAAATGGAGAAAAGTTATCCTATAAAAACTAAGAAGAAAAAGCCAAACCAGATGGAAATCGGTTGAGTTTTAACCGAGTTATGAACAATAAACCCTTCAGGAGTGATCCCATTTTTTCACAAAAAAAATTTAAGGGGTTACATCGTCAAAATTGTCAAAAATTGGTCTCAAAATTTGAAATCGAGATTTAAATGCAGAAAAGTTCTCCTATAAAAACTAAGAAGAAAAAACCAAACCAGATGGAAATCGGTTGAGTTTTAGCCGAGTTATGAACAATAAACCCTTCAGGAGTGATCCCATTTTTTCACAAAAAAAATTTAAGGGGTTACATCGTCAAAATTGTCAAAAATTGGTCTCAAAATTTGAAATCGAGATTTAAATGCAGAAAAGTTCTCCTATAAAAACTAAGAAGAAAAAACCAAACCAGATGGAAATCGGTTGAGTTTTAGCCGAGTTATGAACAATAAACCATTCAGGAGTGATCCCATTTTTTCACAAAAAAATTTAAGGGG
>VNJV01020298.1:0-23961 GCA_008042635.1 Drosophila nikananu | reverse complement strand
ATGTGATCGGGCAGAGCACTTCAAGTGTGCTGACATGCCTACCAGCTTTTTCACATGCGCGAATTGTGACTCTGATTCCGAATGATGTAATCCATAGTATTTTTTTTTTGCTTTTTAAATAAATAAACTTCCATTTTTCCTTCATTTGGTTGCGTTTAACTTGATACTTTCCTAATTTTAGCACATTCTAAAAAGGTGTCCACAACCCCCCCCCCCAAATCTGAAAGTGGCAAAAACGACTATTTTACAAAAACTTAAAACTTTTTCTTTCAGTGATAGATACCACTGTAATTATTCGAAAACTAGTTAGCTAAGGTCTTTAGCTTTCCATTGATATGCATATGTCCGCATAATACGCTCCAGGTAAAAAGATATAAGTGATTTAAAAAGTGGTGTCCACAACTGTCACCTTTCCCCTATATTTATGAGGAAACAAAAAAATCTGGATACAACACAATTAATGGCATTTATTAATTTCTAAACAAAATGTTTTGAATATTTTTTAAGTGGACGTTTTCCTTGAAATTATATTAAATTGGATTATAAATAAGAGAGTTGATTTAAAGTTTAAGTTTTCCTTTTTTTTACTTCAAAAACATAAAACCCTATAATTATGCCAGCTTGGCTCATCATGTTTCTGAAAAATTAGAGAATTGAATATTTAAAATGACTCGAGCCCCGATTTTGATAAATTTTTATATCAATTGTGGTGTTATTGATAAATTGTTAAACCAATTGTGGTGGTGTTACATGCTTATTAAAATTCGACTTTGAAAACATCCCTAAACAATACAGTAATCCATAAATGGGCTCAAAATTAATTAGGCTTACATGCAAAGAAGAACCATGCCCGGTGGCGCGCTTCTGTTTACCTATAATCAACATGATGCTACGCTGAGTTAATCAAAGCCCGAACCATTTATTGTTGTAATTGTTTTGCCTGGAAACGTGCCACAAACGAATCCAGCGCGATTACAGGGAAACCGCCCGACAACACCGGGGCACCCGACCGCAGAAGACTGTTCAGGACTATTCGGCAGCCAGGGCAAACACGCATGCAAATGGCGGCTGTCGGGAGTCCGACGGCTTCCTAATGAAATGACAAAATGAAAACTCATGAAAGCAGCTAAGAAAAGCCAAATATTTGTGTAGGAATCATACGAGTTCCTTGGAGACGTGGCGCTAATGGCGAAAGTCGTTGTCGCTCAGACGTGAGGCCCCTCGGCAATACGCTTGCGTTGGGGCTTGGGGGCGTGGGCAAGGACTCCGCGGATGGGGGCGGGCCGAGTCGAAAGCAATTAAATGTATTTCCGCTTCGATGTCAAAATTAATGTGAATTTGATATTTGAAAGCGCACACGCACACCATGCACACACTCGCGGGAAGTGGGGCGGAGAGGTCGCTCAGCCGGCAGGATGTTCGGGCGTGGCCGTCCTGTGTCAGTTCTGGACTGTCAACGGGACAGTGGAGAGTGGAGCTGGGGCGTTTCGTCACCTTGGGGGTCTGACATGCAAAGTGCCAATGCCCGACGTGTCTGTGGGCCAGTGTGCGAGTGGGCTGTGTCACGTCTCAGGCCTCCGGTCCCTGGGCCCCTGGATTGTCCGTTGACAGTAACCGAGGCCGACGGGGCGGATAGAGCTAAACTCCCGGGCTGGGGCCTGTTTATGGCTTCTATTTTGACACCTCGTGCGATTGCTAATGAGGCCGCTGGAATCGGGCGTATACGTAATGTGTGTTTGCTGGGATCATACGCAGGGTGGCCGCCCGGACCATTGGCCTCCGCAACGGAGTCGCAAAGTCAACTCTTGTGTAAACAAGGCCGGGCCAATGTACAACTGGAGTACAGCTGCAAAACAGCACACAGCAGTACTTGCCTCGCCCGGCAGATTGTTATTCCTTCTGTCTAGCTCTGATTTGATTGTGTGCATATGAGAATCAGCAAAGTCTGTCAGTTGGGTTTTTGCTCGGCTCCCAGCTCTGGCTGTTCGTAGTTATTTATGCAAAATATCTACAAGCGTAATAGAAAAGGCAAATAAAAAACAAAAAATATTTAAATAACGGATTACAAGCCGAAGCCGAGGAGAGCCTATGCGGAGGCTGTCTGCGCAGCAAAAACAGAAATTGGAACATGCCCGGTTGGTCGTCGGCTAAGTTTGCCGTCTATGTAGTTGCGAGCCCGTCCCGGCTCCTCGACCGACGGCCTCCAAGTCACTGGATCTGTGCGTAGACTGGCTGGCAGCCTGCTGCGGGTCCGTGCTCCTCCAGCACCCCCCGGCCTCACGTCACTGTGTCTCCGGCGAGAGCCTTGTTTTTATTCTGGCTTTTAAATTCATTTTTATTCATTAGACTCCGTTTATTGCACGATGATGTCATGTTAACCAAGTCGCGCCAGCACGTACGCTCCGGTTATTATGCCCAAGTCCTCCGCCAGATGCCACCGCAGGATAGATACGACTTGCATTCGGCAGCGGCAGCGCATCGGCGCAGCCTCGACTGCCGAACGTGGGCCTTTGATATATTATTCAATCTCGGGAGCACGCACTCACACTAACCCTTTGTGGGCCAGGCATAATTTAAGGCCCTGCTGGCCAGCACTGGCACTGTTGCTGTCCAATCAGGGCTTGCCAACTTTTAATTTCCATTTATTTTCGTGACTTTTGCCTGGCCTGGCCAGCTTATCTGCCCGGCATTGTGTGCAGCCCGCATTGGGCATTGGGCGACCCTTTGCAGATACATATCGGCTGGCATCCTTTAGTGCTTTCCAATTGACGGAACTCGAAAACTGAGTTCTTGGCAACGCTCGTCGGACTGCGATGCAAAAGTTTGCCATTGGGCCGGGCCGAGATCGTTATTATCGATACTATATTGGACCCAAACTCTCAAGTGAAGCGGAGAAGCGGCTTAGCCGGCAAACTGCCGGGCGGGGTTTATGGCAGGAAATTGGATTACGACCCACCATAAACATTAACAATGGGCTGCAAGATGTCGCGCAGCCAATTCAAATTACTTCGCCCGCCAACAGCTTAACAAATTAAGTCTGTAATGAGGACTTTGCATAATCAGCCCGGAGTCTAGGCGGCAGGGGAGTTGATGGCCTGGAAGTTACAGCGGCGGATTGGCTGGCAACCAATCATGATTGATGGCCGTAGCCCCACCTGTTTGCGGGGCCTTATAGGTATCAGACTAGTCTTTTCCCACTCGGACTGCCTTGGGCGCGGCCTGAATTATACAGGCAATCTGCTAATTATCGAGAGAGCCTGTGTTCCGTGTCCCTGCCCCGTGATTGCTGCTGCCGTGTCATGTGTGCCGTTCGAACTACAAACATTCTATTAGTACTGAATGAATTATTAATAACTGTGTCAGCCGCCTGCTAATGAGATGTTGTGGGGTTTTCGGTGTTTTCGGGGGGTGTAATTTACGAGCCGGATGGCGTGGGCTACTCAGCAGGACACTTAAATTCGCCAGTGTTTGCCTAGGCCTAAGCAGAAAATCATTAGTTAAAATGCGCAAATATCTCTAACGTTTTTATTAGCCGAGTAGCAAGTAATTGCCCACAATTAGGCTTTAATAGTACGGCAGGGGAGCGGAGCTACCCGACTGCACTGGGCCCTAAGTACACATCGCACACGCTGGGCCAGAAGGCGAATCAGGGCCGGGACTCGGTCCTCGGCTATGCCCTGTGTGGGTCCCTCGGGGATTAGCTGAGCGTGAATACGTTTTGCTTGCTCGTTAACTAAGAATTACCCTCTACGCTCTGTATGTGCAGAAAGTTCTTTTTGTCTTTTCGGGAATCCCCGGCCCCCGCCTGCCCCGCCTTACTCACTTTTTTTATTGAAGCCATTCTGTCGGGGCAGCAAACAAGACTCCTACTAAAATGTAGCCACTCTGCGCCAGTCAGTCGACGTAGAGGACTCAGGGCTTTGTCTTTAGCTCCCTACGCGCGATTGTTCCATGTATTTGCAGGGGGTATTTTGTTTTCTTCCAGCTTTGTATACCCTAGAAGAGGGTAACGCTATTTTTGACAGAAGTCCCTGAAGAATACATCCGCTAAGACAGCACCAGCCGAATGGTTTGATCTTTTGTTTTAAAGTAAAATATTCTCCGAACTCTCTGGATATATTTTTCCGATAGTTTTTTTCATTTTTTGTTTGAAAACTGGCGGTTATAAGTCGGAACCGTTAGGATTGGAAAACTGTTTAAGAAATTTTTAGCCTTTAAATATAATATCAACTAGTTCCTTCGGGTTCAAAATCAGTTTAGTATTTTTCAAAATACTTCAAATACCTATGCTTTTGTTTAGAAAACATTTATATTTCTTCTGAATTTAGTCTAAGTGTACAAACTTCGGCTTCCCGAAATGAGCTTCCATTTTGTTTATTTGTATTCGTAGTTCTTTCTGACATCGACAATTATTTTCTTTGTTGTCTGAGCCCACTTTGCATAACAAGATGACCCGAAATTTTCAGGCACGGGCAGCTGTAACCTTACGTTTATATGTTTATTTAATATAAAAATAAAGTGAAATAACAAGATATTGTTTTTTGATTTATTTTATTTGCCAAAATAACCTGAGTCAAGCTTGAGTTTATTTAACCGCGTGTATAAATCTGTATACTAAGATACCCAGGACATTATATTGATCGAAATATCTGTGGGCGTTCTTTACCAATTAAAAGGAATTCAGGAGATGAAGGTGAATTTGGAGTCTATATTTCATTCAGTTATTTCCATGAATGTAGAGTGATTATGGCCAATTTAAAATCCAATTATCTGTTGCTAGGAAAGACTAAGAGTGCAATGCATTCAATTGCGGACACAAGATAAAAAAGGAAATATAACGAAATCTCTCCTTAACCAATGTGAAGGAACAGATAAAACCTTCATGTAGAAAAGTAGATAAAATTCTTGAAGATAAATCAAAGTCACCCAGAAATCCCGCGGTCACAATTATTTTTCTTAAATTTAAACAAACTAACATCTCAATTTACTTTGTAATTTTTTTCATTGAATGCTCGTGCGTAGACACACAATTACGGTTTCGCTTTTCATAAAATACTTATAAAACTTGCTCTTCAGCAATTATATTAAAACACAAAAAATCTTGTGTGTGGAAATGCGCCACAGATTTTAACCAGCCCTACTGGCAGAAGTTTGCGCCATAAATATGAAATATTCGCACTCGTGTCGCTTTCAGCCTTTGCTGTGGGCTTTGGCCCAAGTTCAAGTTGGGCCTTCTCGGCTCGGGCTTAAAAAAAAGCACAAGAGTGCCAACCATAATAAAAACAATGGTGCTGCGAAATGAACGCCCGACATCAAGATTTAAAAATGAGGCGCAGCGTCCCAGCAAAAGACAGGAGACACGCGCCGCAAATGAAGCGGGTCCGCGTGTCTACGTCTAAGGTATTGTGGCTTGGAGGACAAAGGGCCCGTGAGGAAGGGCCAACGGTAGTGCGGAGCCGTGCTCTTTCAAAAATTTAGCGGCGAAAGTACTCTCAAGTGAAATGACGGAAATAAACAGTTTGCACGACGCCACTGACTTTAACATGGCGAAGGGCGAAGAGCACATTCCCGGGATCGGAGCCATTTAGTGCTATGTGATAAGCCTTCGATGCTTCCAGCTCCCAGCTCCCAGCTCCGTGCTCCGAGCTCGAGGCTTCCTGCTCCTGGTCTTCGCTTCATGCTCCCTGCTCCTTGCTGCGAGCCCTGCTGCTCCGATATCAATGTGGGCGGCGTGTCAAAATATTTCGCTCCGCTTTCTTGGCTGCTTGTAATGCGAGCTCATTACCATAAAAGCGATGCCGGTTACACACATCCGAGAGGGAGGTGGTGTGCCACGCACTGGCATGTGTGTGCGAGCCAACCGTCAATGGGGAGGACAACTCATAGATGTCTTCAATTTCAGTAATAGCACTTCAGGGCCTGCGGGAGTTAAAGACCCCCGAAGACACTGCTCCGGCCAAAGTTTTAACAGCCGCCGGGCGGACTTTAAAGTGTATTGCAGTCAGAAACAGATAGTCAGTCACCCGGCCGATTATATCTACTGCGTTCAACGAGCACACGCCTCGGAGACACTCCGTATTCACCGAAGACTTGAGAAATATTGCATATGGCCGGCCGCAGGGGACTTTGCCATTAAGTCAGCGCCACAGAAAGAAATACAGAGTCAATACATGCTGAGTGCCCAGAGGCTGTCTGCCCGGCTGGCAAGCTGGCAGGATGGAGAATGCTAGAGCCACAGGACGGGGGCTGAATGGGGGATCCATCAATGTGTGGGAGGCGGAAACTCCGTGTGATGCAGCACCGAACGCCGAGGAATTTTCCATGCGGCATCAAGCAACTTTCCTACAATCGACTGCCAGCGCCTGCCTACCCGGGAAAGTATGCCATAGAAGTTCGCAAATATGGCGGGTGCTGGCATGAAGATGTAGATGCCTGGCGAGTGCGAGGCATCCTGAGGCTCTTGGCGTAAATATGCTGCCACATAATCCGCAGGCCGACCAGGGGCTGCTTTTCGCAGCTCAAACAATGACTTGCCGTCCGAGCAAAAAATTCAATTTGTGTGTGAGGCAATCTTAAGTGTTTTGGCCAGTAGAACGCCCCAGATCCGGCTCGGGACTTGGATCTCTCCGTAGGTGACAGCTTTCGTTCCAATTGTTTTTCATTCGAGACCAGCTTGTCCGGCAGTGCAGGCTAAGAGCCTGTCTAACTTGAGGCTTACCCTGGCTCTTATTCCTCGTTGGCTCTCCGCAAAAGCGATATTGTGAGACTAACCACTCTAGACCCGACTTTATGAACGAACGTATATTCTAAAACTATCTGAAATGGTTCGAACAGTTAATCAATTAAGTTGTTTGCTCTGCAAATGGTTACAGCACCGCATTTTTGGAACAATTATTTAGGAAATCCCTAACTAGATATCCCGATATCAAAAAAATTAAGGTGTAACAATATTATTAATTATAATTCATTTTATCGTTTCATAGTAAATACAAGAATAAGTTAAACTAATAAGATGATTCGTAAACGTGTTTCCTTAAACCAACTGGTAATTGTTTGTATTAATTTAATACTGATTCAAAAAACACTGATAGGAAATTATCAGTTTTTCATGAGGCTACGAGAACTAAGGGTATACAAAAAATTAAGTTATGAACAAGGTCTGTGACAGCTATTAATAACATGCAACAAAATATTGACCACATTTTTGTACTAAAACCATTAATATTTCCCTAAGTACTTCCTATCTATAAAGTCTATAATTATTGAGCACCATTACCAGCCGAATCGATCTAGACATGTCAGCGTGTCCTTTTTTGATTTTTAAATTTTCTTGTAATCTTTTAGATGTCGGAACGGTTCAGATATTATATAAAAGGCTTTCAACGCACTTTATATCTATTTCTTATATTATTTTTATGAATTCTAAAAGAGTTAGAGGGACTGTTAATAATAATATTAATAATATAATAATTGTAAAGAGCTTCTTTTTTTACAGCATTTACAAATATCCAATTCTGTTGGTGTTTAATGTGCCTTAAACACTTATTTTAACGTTCAATTAGAGGTGTGTTTTTATATTATATAATAAATATTTAAAACAAAAATACAAACTCAATCGAACATCAATGTTTAAAGATTGAAAAGTGCAGTTTTTAATTTTATTAATTTATAGAACAAAATTTTAATTTGATAGCGGGAATTGGGACTTTTTATTCTGAAATTTGGGAACCGGGGCAGCTTACTGTTAAGTACAGGGCATCTCCTATTCGCTCCCCGAGTACTTTGCTTATTTTTGTTTTCCAATGCCTACCCTCGCTTCTGAGCCCGCAATTATTTTCTGCGGCTTGCGGCGTGCAGAGCGGAAATTAATTTTGTGCCTTATTGGAGCTAATTCGATTGTAAGTCGTCGCTCTCCAGGCATTCCACCGTACCCCACAGCTAGGCAGTGGGGTCGCAGGACCCACCGGGATGCATTTTTGATCGAAAACAATTATAAATTGAAGCAAATGCATTGAAGCAAAGTGATTGAGGCCTTCTGTATTCAATATTCAAACTGCTAAGTGTACGATTTTAGAAATTATTAATGGTTGAAATGGCTTGGAGGCTAACATAAGTCACAGTCGAAACTAGTCGAGATTAGGTACATATATCACAGCCTGGCAAGGTGCGATTTTAGGAAATAGGTTTCAGCACTAATTTGCCGCATCGGCCCCACTGTGTGCCGGGAGAAACCAACACACGAACAATAAGCGGTTGCAGTGTTGATTTGCATGAATGTTTATCCATTATTTATGGCGCTGCAATTGCTGGCTTTGTTCGGGAACATCCGCCGAGCCGAGAGCGATTATTTGTTTTTAAATATTGCGCACTAATTTAATTTATAGCTTTATTATATTTTTGCGCATCACAAACCTCAATGCCACTCTGCGTTGTATGGTGTTGGCCAAGAGCAGGCCGTGTTCGCGCTGCGGCAAATGAAATTCAATTGAAATGCGAATCAATTAGAGTTTAAAGCGGCGTCACGTGTTTCTAATTTGTTAAATTGGTGTCAAAGGGCAAGCGGTGTGGGAGTCGGGGGATGGTGGATGACGGAGGGAGGGGCAGGCGGCTGTGCGGTCTTTAAGGAAATAAATTAATTTCGCATTCAGAGTGCCCGATCAGCGGGAAGCGAGCTGGAAGCGTCTGGAGCGACCGCCCCACTCTGAATACACATTTCTGCGAATTTTTCGACGTCCTTTATTATCTTTATCGATTTCTGGCTGATGACTTTATCAACAAGCGGCGCTGTCTGCTTGTCTTTGGTCACTTGTTAGGCAAACACACAAAGAACCGGCCCCCTTGGCGTCCTGGCGGAGTGGTGTTCCTGCACCGCCAGCTGTGGGGGCTGCGCATTTAATGGTCGGTCTTTGGGGGCGTTGTGGCATTCGCACGCTTCATTTGATACAAAAACCAAAAATAACCGCTGGGCCCCCAAGACCCGGGTCACTCTGGTTACAGTGGGCCGGGCCACTTGTACACACGCCCCAGTACACGCCCAGTGTTTGCTAACATTTTTTTAACTCGGAATCTGCGGCTGACAATCAAATTTGATGTGGCAGGACCCGGATTTAAATACAATTTGGCGCCCCAAGGCAGTGAGAAATCGTGTGCCCTGTTGGGTCCAGCTCGGCACTTACTGCAGACCTGTGCTCACAGCCAGTTGTGGTTCGTAAGTTCTGGGAAATTCTGCAACTAAATCGACCACGACCCACGACAACGCCTGCCTCCCGACTTAATTGTACAAATTGTCGACGGGAGATCGAGTGGTAAATAGTCTGGCAATTGCAATTACCATGCGCCGGAAAAAAGTGCGCCCGATGGCACTTCTCATTGATTTTTAATTAGCATAAACCGACAATAATTGCAGCAATGTTGCAGGAATCGTCGTCATAATGCATTACCGTGTTGAGCTATCGGTTTCATCGGCCCATCCTCGCTGACCCAGGCCGACACACACACTGCCCTCGAAACGTGAAACATTTATTAAATTTACCCGCCAGTTGCTCATTTCAAATTGCTTTACGTGCCGTGGAAGGCAATAGCTTTCAACAAATTAAATTGACTGCTCGACGAGCTGACGGAGGGCGGAGTGGCGGGAGTGAAGAGTCCATATCAGATTATTATCGGATGAAGATTCCGAAAATTTAATTAATATTTGAAATATTCCCGGCCGCATTTGCTAATTGCAATGACATCGCATTTTCGCCTGCCACTCGCATCTTGATGCCGCAACCCTGCTCAAAGGATATCTCGACTGCTCGGCAGCCCGGCAGGTAAGTGATTTATCACTGTTCCGGGTAAGTGGCTGTCGAGGACAGTGGGCGAAAGTAATTCAGATAATTGGAAAAACACAACTCCGCCTCGGGCAAACAAAGAGTCCTCAAAATATCAACGAAGCCGCATAAAGTGAAATGAAATACAGTAATCTAACATACAAAAGAAGCCTGGAAAATGAAAAGATTTTCCATATTTTCATGTCCTCCACTTTGTTCGGGGCCAGTCATGTGCGAAATTTATGTGTCGCCCGAGCGACCCGAGGAAGGCGAGCCCGAGAGAGCCAGAGAACCGAGAGAACAGCAGTTGCTGGGAAAATCCTAAGATTAAATTAAATTGTACACGTCCCAGTTTAAAACTAAACAGTCTCGGGCTCGGCCCGCAGCTGCTGGTCTCTCGTACATCATAAGGATGTGTGGCAGTGTCCCTGCAAATCCGCACAGCTTGGCCGGCCAGGAGCGTTGGCCGGGCCAACCGGCTGTGGCGCAATAAATCACAACATTTTCAGATGCTTACACAAATGCTTTTTTGATCCTTAATTTTCTGATCAAATACGTGACATTAAATGCGGCCGGGCGGGGGAGGGGCTTAGGGAGTGCCGGGTAACAAATCGCAGAGCTGCCGAAAATTGAATGGCAGAGTGGAGGCAACGGAGTGCGAGTGCCCGGGAATCCGGCATTGATCCATTGACATTTGCCCAGCATCCCCGAAATCCGAATTCGAGCGAGTGTGGATTCCGTGTGGGCTGCAAAACAAAGCGCCAGAATTTTTCAATCACAACGGATCCGGACCCCACTGTCGAGCTAAATAAGTATCTCTGTGTCTCGCATTGGGTTGCAGCAGCAGCTGGCATTGTTAACTCGCCTTTATGACTGTCTGAAAGCGATAGTCGTCTTGCCGAGCCCTCAGCCCCACAATGTTGCCGGAGAGTATGGACTCGGGTGCGTTGTATACGCTTGCTTACTTTTCAATTTATTACGCAACATTAAAAGCTGCTTTACTGCACAAGTTCTCGTGTATCGAGATACGATTGTTGCGCCGGCCACATGTGTCTGTGCGGGTGCGAGTGCGAGTGCGTGTCCTGGGATGCGGGATGCATCGAAGGGGAGTCGCATTGTATTGCCATTTGACAAAATGTCAATTGCAGTGACAATGTATTAGGAGCTGTATCTGCTGTGCCCCCTCGGACTGCCAGCTGCGGAACGTACATACGTAGGTACAAACGAGCGGATGTAAGCCCAGAGTGCAATCGAGGATGCAGAAATGGAATTGCTGACAATGGCCTTCGAATCAAAAATTGCTGCACATGCCGGTTGGATATTCCAAATTAGAAATATCAAGCATGTTAATCAATGGCCTGCCTTTCTATAGATTGACATGGAAGGGAGGCACACCTTGCGCGATTACACATATGGTTTAAGGTTCTATTTGTTACATAAGTTAATGAATTGTCTTCGATTGCAGCCTATTGTGTTTAAAGTCAATTAAAGCAAGCTGCGGAGTGTTGGCCATGGCCCGGAAGGGAACTTGTTCCGAATAAGCGCACACATAAACGAGGTAAATTCCATCTGCGGCAGAATGTACTTTATGTTTCAACCGAGTTCGCATATCTGCAGCATTTAATTGTGGCCACACAAGTGCACGTTGCTCTAAAAACAATTATTAAGCCTGTCGAACACAAGGTTCCTGGTTTTGGGAAATTTCTTAAATACTCCCACCTCCTGGCTACCTGCTGCACAGAATGCCGCAGATATTCCATGTAGCAGAGGCCCAACTTTTAGCACGGTGGGTCCACAGCTGCCACAGCCAGCAAGTCGCACAACCCTTTCCACCGAACGCCCGCACACAAATATGCAAATACACACAAAATTATAATTATTATAAAATTTTGCCAACCGACAACTCCGACTACAACGCCCTGCTGTCAGCGGCAGAGCCCCCCCACTTTGCCGCAAAGTCAAATGGCAACCGACAACGCCTTTGCGCCCTCGGAGCGGAAATCCTTTCGAAACTGCCAAATTTTCACGTTGACTCGCGGGACACAGCCGCGAAACACCCGGCGACGCCCTATTTGCATGATGCCCCCCGAGCATTACGGGAAAACAAGGCGAGGAAAAGAATCGCCAGACCCTTGGCGTAATTTCGATTTGCAGGCAATTTGACTAAATTAGACAGCCGGCGCAGTTGTCAGGCGGCGATTAATAAGTTCGCTGTTAATTACGTGACCAACAGCCATCGCTCAGTGCCAACCGAAGCCAATCAACGTGAAAGTCCTCGGAATCACGACTCATTTGGAGGCAAAATTAAAAATGCCTCGCAGGGCCCTCCTTCTGGCGGGAAATTGTGAATGAATTGCGTTTAGCGTCTGACGATTGGTGGGTGGCAGTTAACATTAGTGATTACCTCGCCCGCTTTTTGGCTAGCTGGCGGCAGCGAAATAATTTGTCTATTCAAACTTTTTAGCCAGCCACGTCGCTTCGCATTCGCGCTCCCATTTGGCTTTTTATTTGCATGTCATTTATTTTGTTAATGTTCGTAAATAAACAACCATGGGAGAGGAGGAGCGGGAGCAGCCATCGCAGCGGTCGCGGCGCCTCGTACTTGGTAGCGTTTAAACAGCGACAAGTCAGGCTTTGCCAAGAGCAGCGTCATCAATTTCAATTTCCACTTCGCTCCGCGCCGGCACAGCATTCGGCGGCGGGTCCTCGAAATATGCCAACAATTTATAAGTGATTCATCATTGTTTATTGGCTCCATCGATGCGTGAACTGCTGTGGCCAGGAATTATGGCCGGCAATTTCAGGAGACCATTACCGGGGCGAAAGAATGTGCCGCTGGGCCCAAAGGTGCCAGCATCGATTTGTGTCTTCATTAGCAGCCACTGACTCCGACTCCGGTCCAGGTGCCAAGAGAGTGCTCTCCACGAGTGGCTTGGCAGGGAATCAGTCCGACAGGTAGGCAGGCCTTTTAGCCAGCATCCATCCGCCTGCAGCAGGGGCAATCTCGACCCGGCTGACATTGATGTGCGACTGGAATCGACAGGTGAATTCTTATGCAGGACTGCCAGCGGCGGAAATGTAGATGGGTTTCGACTTGAAAACTGTAACTGCAACAATTTTCCGTTACGTGTTTCCCGCCGCTCCAGTCTCCAGTCTCCTGTCGTACGGCTGCTAAACTTTCGGCTGCAAATGCAAATGCAAATACAAAACTTAAATAAAGGGCACACTTACATTCCCGAGAAGGTAAACTTTTGATTATCAAGTCCTGGGCGGCTCTGGTGTGCAGTATGCGTGTGTGCCGAATAAATTCCCTGCACAGTATTAAGTGCAAATTGTTTTGGCGCAATTTTCGGGCTGTCTCCAGCCCTTTGGCTGGCGCCATTATGTTATGTATTTTGTGCACGCCATGAAACCGGCTTAGGGCCGGGCCAAGGAGCGACAACGACAACTGTTTCTGGCGACTCGCTTTTCTATTAAAATTTTCATTAAATTGAAAGCAATTAGTGTACGGGGAGAGTGCGCCTCAAAGCCCGGAGCTATCGAGATGGCGAGCTACGCAGCTGCCGAGCTACCTAGCTACCGGGCTACCGAGTGGAGCTCTCCTGCGATCCGTTTGTGTTTTGATTACAGCCAAAATCATAGACAGCAGCTGCAATTTGCGGCACATAAACGAGATAGGGCCTCGTGGTCACCGCTGGCCAGGGCTCCTCCTGCCTTCCAAAGGCGCCAAGTGCTTTGATGATAGCACGAGCGCGCGGGACATCAAGATGCCAGATACCAGGCTCTCGAAATTAATTTGCCCCCTGCCTGCAGCGCTGAATAAATTCGTACCTGTGCCCAGGGCTCCGGGTTCCGGGCTCCAGCAGCCAGCTCTTGCTGCGCTCGGCGGCCATTTTCGGCTTTATTGCGTCCGCCATTTTGTCAATTGCGCTAAGCACTTCCTGCTAAAGAGATCACTGAACTAGAAATTGATAGCGCCCGCGCCGGGCTCAATAACTTTTGATGGCCGACGTTTTGTGGGCAACGCACCGCACACGAAGCAAAACAAAGACCGAAAGTCAACGGCAGCGGCATCAAAATTGATACCAAAATGTTGACAGCTGCGCTGCTTATTAAGCAGTTTGCTGTCTGCCCAGTGAGCCAGTTGGCAGCGGGTAGTACGGACCGGCATCGGATGGCCGCAACCGCTGTACGCTCGGCTGCAGAAATCCCTGCCAGGGTATGACAGGCGCTGGTTAGACCACTGACAACTTTCGGGGATTTTCCTGCGCTTGGTTTTTGTCGGACTGCGTCGGGCGGCGGCGGGGCCCACAAAAAATCGAACAATAAAGTATTATTTATGGATTTCGTTTTCGATGACATTTTTTGCGCTCTCACGCGGAGCACTGTGCGGACATAAAAAATTTAAATGGACTTGAATTTAATGCAGTCATATCTGGACGGTCCTGCGAGTGTGTGTCCCACTGGCGGCCATCCCAAAATCAGATTTTAATTCTTAATGGATCCCCCGATATGTACACTTTCGTGGCTGTCGCTCTTGATTCCGACTTGTCCAACTCGGAACACCGACTTTTGGTCCCGGGTTATTTGTCTGTCCCGCTCTGACAGCTGAAATATTGGGAATGTTCTCACCGGTGGTGGTGCAGGCAACGAAAACGGGGACGAACTCGGGCACGGGCACCTGAAACTTCGTAGAAATATTGCCAGACCGAAATTAAATTCCGGCCTGCTCCACCTTTTCTTGTGCGGCATTCAAAGTCCACAATTTTCAATAAAAATAGCCACAGGCACAAACAAGTACACCCCACACCCCACACCCCACACCCACCGCACACCCACTTTCATTCGCCAGCGCCATTCACTTTCCTGGATATCGGACGCTCGCTACGTGTTTGTTGTGATTTGAAATTTTCCGGCTATGCGTTTGAACTGAGGCGGAAATTATTTCTGTGCCATTGATTACACCTGCATGTTTGTGCTTGAGGGCGGCCGAAGGATCGTCAGCAGTGCTTTTCCCGGAATCGGGTTCAGTTTGGGAGCTCGAGCCAGTGGCTGCTCCTGGCGGTCGGGGGTGGGGCCGCGGGTGTGCGTGTGCCTGGGTCCTGGGCGGGAGACCTTTGACCCTGACAAGACTCATGAGCATGTCAACACAGCAGACATTTCGGCATGCACACGCACTTTCCTCCGCTCGCGGTCCTTTAACGACGCTTAATTTCTGTCGCCCCTCCACGCTGCGATCCATTTGCATACCTGACAGGGCATTAATAAACAATAAATCGTGCGTTTAACGTTTGAATTAAAACTTTTGTTTAGCCGCGAGTTCCCTGACTCGGAACCATAATTATTCGTACTATTTCGGTGTGCCGGAATCACGTGAACCCGTTCTGCCTAAGACGGCTTCGTAGAAGGTCTTCAGTATGCGCAGAGGACGAGTAAAGTAAATAACTCAGAGCAGGTGTCGCTGACAAGGCAACGGCCGGGCTTCTTTACCCCGGGAACGGATGGGTTGTAATGGCGGCCTAGGCTGCTAATGGTCGCCCGTCTGGTGTGGCTTAATTTATCAACTTTCTTGCGGTTGACAGACAGGGCCGAGCAACTAGCGGCTGCGACCTGCAAGCCTCTAATTGAATTCGCCTGCTACGCGCGGTATGAGTTAAGCTGCACCCTTGCCCCGGTGGGCCTGCTGAGCGGCATCACAAAATGCGAACGACGGAAGTTGGCGCCAAGCATCCGATGGAGGACGTGGCACAATAAATTAAAGCACTGCGGCTTTCGGCGGCAATTCCTGGAGCAGCGCGCTTTTGCGCTGACAGCAGGAAGATACGTTCAATAAATAAATTTATTCATGACTTTTCGTTTTCATTACCGCTGGCGGAGAACCCGCGAACATTGTCATATTTGACTGCTGCTCTCGGGTGCGGCATTAAAAATATTACGCCACCTGCCAAGTGCCACAAGAGCACCGGAAGCGCGCAGGAGGTGCCAGGCAGGCACACATTACCGAGGCACAAGTGTGTACATATGCACCATGTATGTTATGTACGAAATGGAGCTCCCCTACACATGTAGGGAAAAGCCGAAGGAATCACTGCGCATGAGTAATCAGTAAGCCCATTGATGCCTAATAGGATATATTTTTACTGCTCATTTTTGCAGGGTATTAACATCCTTTTCGAGTGCATAATATACTCTAAATATTCTTGGTCAGTTTCCGTTTGGCCGATCAGGAAATTAAAAGAAAAAAATATAATTAAATTATTTAATCTATGTACATTGACAGCGCATTCTAAAGTATTCTAGATGTGTTCTAATGCACACGCAATTGTTGGATCTTATTCAAAATTATTCATTTTTACGCATCCAAAATTGTGCTGGCAATCCAAATGTATGGACGTTATCCTGTTGTTACAAGGGCTTTGATCTAACAGAGATTCTTTTAAGCATACTTTTAAAACGTACACTCCACCCACTTTCTTTTTAGTGAAAATGATCTCGGCTTTAACTTTAATTTGCTGAGGTCGTAAGATTGCATTAGCCCAGCGATTTTTTTCGCCATAACCTGCATAATGCACAAGATAGTGAACCAGCAGCAAGTGCAGCCACAGCTACTACTGCAACAACAGCAGCAGCGGCAACAACGGCGGCGTCGGGGCAACAATGGGGCCAAAGCGAAAGTTCAAAATGTCGACAAACGAACAAACAAAATTTCATTTACAGCGCCTCGTAAATTGCATGCATGTGTGTCCTTAGGTACACATGTACGTAGGTGTAAGCATCGCGATGCACCGCGACGAGCGCTTCGAGTTCGTGTGGCAGTGCGACTGTGCAGCGCAAATGTTGGCGTTTCTTCTCGAGGGTGCAAGTATGTGTGTCAATGCCGTCGACGTCGAGTGAGCGTGAAACAAATGCAAGCTATAAAATCTCAACAAAGCGCAATGCCAAAGGGCGCCACTGGGTCGCAGGAGGGGCGTGGTAGTGCTTATTTGTATTTGTGCCATAAGCGGAGCTATGGCTGCCAATGTCGGAGACACGCACCCTGCCCCTTTCTCAGTCAACACCCCACACACCCAATTGCACTCCCGCACCGATGTCGTTAAGCTTCGCAAACAATTTCGCGGGGCTTGAGTGAAAATTCTTTCCTAAAGAGCAACAACATCAATGGCAAGGCAGTAAAAGCGTAAATGCGAAATTAGTAAGTGCACATTGCGAGCGAAGCTCGAATGGGGCATCGAATGGGATAAAGTGTTCAGAGAGCAGACATGAAATAAGGAATCTTGGAATACCCTTGCAACATAGTTGTAATAAATAATTCGAGAACACAAGGATGCAGCACATTAGATAAATACTGTGCTCAGCCGTGAGGTATTGTGTACCTCAGAGCTTTTGAACGAAGTACTGAGATTGAACATCCGATTTCTCACCGCTTTATCTCCAAAACTATTGAACAAATCAACTCAAGAAATGTAGGACACAGTTTAAGACAAAGAAGAGTAATTTTGTACCTATCCAGCAAGATGAACAGAAGGTCGCACTCAATGGGGTCATACAGACCAGTGGCAGTGGCCTCGTGATGGTGGTCACTCTATGAGTTATTGATCAAAGA
The DNA here is from genome assembly GCA_008042635.1 of Drosophila nikananu. Taxonomy (NCBI): domain Eukaryota; kingdom Metazoa; phylum Arthropoda; class Insecta; order Diptera; family Drosophilidae; genus Drosophila; species Drosophila nikananu. The sequence continues at coordinate 6,546 of VNJV01020298.1, read as the reverse complement.
GTTTGAATTATATGGTTTGATTCTATTCAGAAAACATATCTCATAACTAATGAAAAACGTCGGGGGTCATATCTACTTATACCCAGAAGTCAAGGAACACTTCCAGGGAATGTGCAAGTGCACTTATATACCGAATTCAGCTTAACCAGCAGCCTTGTGTCCCTGATGGGTTCCCTGTTGATTACGGAATCGAGATCGAGGTGGCGGCAGCCTCAAGCTGAATACTGCCAAACTAATGGGAGGCAGGCGGAACTGTGACGAGCCAACCCGCGAACGCCATTTTGGCTCCGACACTTCCCGAGAAAACTACGGGCGCAGGGCATTGTTGTGCCGTTGCCAGGGACCGCACCATAAACATAGGGAAAAATATCAACAGGGCAACAACAGGACAACAACAGGGCAACAGCAGCGTAACGACAGGAGCCGTGTAATATCTTGTCATGCAGCTAAGCTCTGCCGCGCCCAGTCCTCTTGGCCCGCTTATTTGTAAACACTCGGAGCGATGGCCATGTGGCCCCCTCGCACTGGAGCGGAGGTTGCCCGACCGAAAATGTTTTGATTCGCAAGTTGCGCAATTTATTGAGCAGATAAATCCCCCAACGCCGCTTCGGCCTGACGTGTTGTCCCTCAAAAGGCGAAATTTATATGAAAACTTATTCGCCGCCGCCCAGCCCGCTGCTGGTCCTTGCCAGATCAAAGCAGCGAAATAAATTAACTTGGAATGTTGAGGGCGATAAACCGCAGCCGATAAGCGGGCCGACATCGGCCGCTTCGTGGCGACTTTCATGGCTCTTATCGCAGCCCGGCGTCGAGTCCCGTCCTGCAGTCCCACCCCGACTCAGCCCCTCAGCCCCGCAGCCCCTGTCGCAGTAGAATGAACCTCTCCATGGCGTGTCCTAATGCGGGCTGAATGCAAATATGTCAGCCCCACGCCCGGCAATTGAATTATTGCATGCCGCTGCTAATTCCTCATGTTTGCCCGGCCTGTAATTAGCCGAGCGCTCATTAACTGAAGTACCGCGACTGTCACGGGCAGTGCACCGGTCCGCAGCGCCGTGCAAGAATGCCGCCAATTGGCCTTAGCATGCTGGGGCTCACCGCTGAATGGATTATTAATTTGCTTTGTGCGGGCAAATAAGCGGATATTTAACAGTGTTTTGTGCTGCGCCCCGTGGAAGCACCACGAGCTGAAGCGTTCGCCGGGCAGCCATGCAGGAAGAGTGATCCGTGAGCTAAACTATAGAAGTCGCGGGAGGGCATCCGTTAATTAATAGTCGGCTAATTGTTAACCACTCTGCCTACTGAGGGCTTTTACCACGTGGTTTTTATGTAGCGCACACAGGTGATGTCAACAACCCAATACATTTTTCAATTATGGGTTCATATTTTGTTTTTCAGGTTCAATGTATTGAGTTCGTTTAAGGTATCCTTTCCTTTGGGGAAAAACATTTTATAAAGCTACAAACAAGTGTTCTAGGCAGTAAGATAGCAGTACCCAGTACTTTTTAAAGCAAAAAATATTTTGTAGGTGAATCCTGTGGAATCAAGAGTATTATCTCAGGGTCCTTGATGCACTGCGACCAGAAGTTAGATCTTTTATTTAAACTAGTTGACAATGTCTTATATTTTTAAACTGAAACTCCTCTTCTTATTGTATTCTCTTACCAAAGATGTGTTCTTTTCATTCAATTAGATACATTTTATTTCTGTATAACCTCCAACTTACCAAGAACATGTATCTCCTTTTGGGGAAATTTATCTGTCCAATGAAGTTACATAACGCTTTCACAAAAACCGCATTTTGTAACATAAAAACGGACATTGATTGGCCCGGTGATTTGTGCAAGAAAAGAAGAAGGAGTACTCTCAAAAAGGATATTCGGCCGCACTCCTCTTATTCTGGGCAGCACGTCTGGTCACTCGATGGCATTTCAATTCGGGGCCAAATAAGGGCTGCGCATAATAAGCGCAAATATTTGCACATAATCATCCTTTTCCTTTGGCCGGCGTACTCGAACTTGTGCATAATTTCGGCCGCCTCTCTGCAACAGCACATGAAAATGTTTAAATATTTATGAAATTATGCTAAAGTTTCAGCAAGTCATAAATCTCTGTTGATGTTTGACTTTTTATGCAAAATTTATTTCATTTGCATAAAAATGGCTGACAAAATATTTTCCCAGCCGACATGCACGACGAGCAAAGGGGCGGGCGGGTTGCTAGTCAGGTAGTCCGGAAGGCAGCAGTGGCGGTGGCGCCACGGGGAGTGCCAGCTGAACAAAGATACACGAAATTCAAACAATAAACACTAACAAATGCCCCAATCCCTCCACATACACCTGTCCAGTGGCCCAGTCCTGTTGTTCCTGCCCGCGCTCCCTCGGACCGTGGGTCTCCTGTCGACGGCCCCTTCGAGGGTGTCATAAACATGAAAATTTGCCTAAAAACTTTTCCCCGTAATCAATCACGCTTCATTTATTGAAACGCACAAAGGACGCTCCATTTGCCAGGCGGTCCTTGGCCGGGTGGGGTTTCTGGTTACCCAGCTGGCCGAAAGTTTGTGTCCGCAAATCTGGTTCGGAGAGCTCATTTGCGGGCCCGAGCACACCTGGCCGGGCTGCGGCTGGCGCGGGACATCAACACTCATTCGTCAAAAGGGCCGCGACTGCCATTGATAAGTGTGTATGTGCCGGCCCTGGGGTGTAACCCATTCAACATCAAATAAGTGGGGAACTGCCAAACGTGTTTTAGCCAGAGTCCAGCTGTCTTCATTTCTCTAAACTCCAGTGCCTTACAGCTGGCTGGATTAGCGGCAGATACATTTCACTTTCGCTCTGGAACAGGCAATTAATGGGCAAGCAGCGAAAGCCCCAGCAATGTGCAACAAACTGCTGCACTCCTGACAGCTCTGAAATGATGAACTGCTGACCGGGAATCACCAGGAGCTTACGGAAAGCATTCGGAAATTGGCAGCTGGCCAGATCCCAAGACAGATCCGAGGCAGGATCAAAGCAAGGGCATTCAGGCCAGGGTCTGATAAAAACAGAATTACAAAGCCGCACTTAAGCCGGGCATAAAATAAAAGCTGCTGTCAGATTGCCAACTGTCAGGGCCGACAAAGGCCCGGCAGGCCAAAGCCACAGGCAGATGAAGATGCAGATACAGATGCAGACACAATGCCTGCCGTGTCCTGCGCAATTAATAGCACATGGAATGCCATCGCCAGTGCAGGTCAGGAATCAAATCAGAAACAAAGCAACAGCCTTCGGCATCGCAAACTAGGAGTATTTGCGCTGCGCCAGAATTCCAATTATGAGAGGTCTTTGAGTTCCACAGCCGCATTATAATGCGACAACAATCGTGGGCACGGCCACCACTCACGACCGTCAACCACAGGCGGCTTTTTGTGGCTCTGCCGCCTGTCGATGCCATTACGAATTGTTGTTTTAAGCGGATTACGCAATGTGCGAAACGTGTGCGAGACCGAAGTAGGCGCCGGGGCAGGGTCGCGCCCGGCGACGGTCCTCAGGGCCGGCGGGCTAGTTGGCCCTACTTGACAGCTGACAGTTTGACGCAGGCCCGCAGACTGGGAATTCGATTAATTTTTGATGAATCAATGTCAACTGCTGCTGCAAATCTGTGAGCTGTCAGCGCGGCTGCAGCGCTGCAAAGCCACTCCGGCGGATACTCGATGTCCCGAGCAGCGGGCGGCGGAGGGCGTCGTTTACCCCTTCAGGAGACACGTAATTTCGCACACACGTGCTATAATTTCACACACGCACTCGCATATCGCTGGCAGGAGGCCGGAGAGTGACGAGTTAAGAGTGGAGGGCGGAGAGCGGAGAACCGCTCCGTGAAATATGACATAACACTGATACGTGCCTTACGGACTTCTCCTGGCGCGCCTTTCGCCTCTCCAGGACAGCGGGGCAAAAATTGGCATACGAGAGCTCATATTGTCCCTCGCATCAAATGGAAGTGCTGAGCCGCCTCGAGAAAGTGGCGAAAAGTATGTTCGATATTTTTCAATCAAATTTCCGTAAATGTCACGTATACGCAGCGTCTTACGTACTTATTAATAATGCTCGCAAGCCCCAGAGCTGCAGCGAAGTGGAGCGCTAAAAGATGGAGTCGCGCCGGGAGGCAACTCGAGTCGAGGAAATATCGATATCACCATATTCCTGGGCGTGTGTGCTCTGTGTGCGCATTAAAGTTCATTCTTTAGTCGTTGTCAGCGTGTGTTGCCACATTTATGCCCATTAACCAACTTTTGCGCCAAGAATTTTTGACATCTCCGGGCTGGCAGTGCTCTGGGGCTGTGCTCACTGGCTCTGCTGGGTCGCATCCTCTGCTAAATTTTTGATGAACCCGAAATTGCCGATGACAGTGAACTGTGCGAATTTCCAGCAAAGGATAAGGCCATTGCGAGAAGGCAGCGGTCGTGTCAGTCAAAAATACTTGGACATATTCCGGGAGTTGTTTATGCACGGGAGCTAAATATTTAACAGCGTCGAGCAATTTCATTAATAAATATTTCAGACAGCCAGTGAATAATATATTTGAGTGAAATTTTTGTGGATGGGTGAGCGGCAGGACGAGGTTTTCGCCGCCTGGCGCCACCCCTCCGTTGAGGCACGAAATTAAAGTAAATTCTATTGAAATTGCGGAAATATCTGATAAATTAGTCCTCCTCAGCTTTATTATGCCAGCACCGAGCAACGAGCAACGAGCAGCGCACTTCGAGTGGCCTGGCCCCTTATCCGGGCTAAATAAATTCTAGGCACGCTGGGAAGAAATGGGCCAAAATGGGGAATCAAGCCAGGTTGCCGACTCCTTTTGCCCTTGGTGGCACGTCAGCACCTTCCCGTTTATTTATAGTTGTGGGTGTGGATGGCTCCTTTGTTACGGTGTCCGCTTATGCGTGTACCGCTCGTAAATAACAATGCCGAAGACACATGCCACTTTATGTCAATTATTTTGACAGCTAACAAGAGCAAATATGCAGCAGGTCGACATTATTATATCACATTTAAGGCACACACACGGCCGTCCGATGGCGCCATGGCCACGGCAGGTGGGCGCAGGTGCAGGTTTTCCGCCTTATGATGCCTCGAACGTGATTCCTTAAGAGCAGCCAGGAAGCTAGCCCCAAGAGCCGATCTAGCTGTTCATCTTAACGAAGCCGTATTTTGTAAAACCTAAAATGTGTGTGTGACTTAAAGTATTTTGGTCAAGCCTTGGCTTATGAGTGTCTCATAATGTATAAACTAAACCAACATCGACCAAATTGGTTCGGGAACCAGTGGGCTAAATGAAGTAAGAGAACATTTTGAAAAAGTCACAATGATCTCATGGCTTGCATTACTTGTAAAAACCCAAAAAGACAAATAAATTCAAAGGCATGGATGTTGGCGTATTAAAAATGAATTAGGCAGCGATGGAGGGTAAGGCCAATAACAGATTATTAACGTAATTAAAATGCCCTTTGTGACTTACGTCGCAAAAAATGGGCCTCGTCACGATTGCTTTTGTTAACAGCATATTTTTTTGCCTTCTGAAAAGGCGTTTAATGCGAGCAAGGCTATTTTCAATAAATTTTCCTTTAATTTAATTTTGGATTTTTGATTCAAACATTATATTTATACTAATGGTTGCCATTGAAAATTTAGACAATATGGAATGAGAGAATAGGAATAATAGGAAAGCGGAAAAGCTAGATAATGTTTCTTTCTTTACTTATTACAATTTTAAAAGGAAGTCATTTAAGACAAGATCTAATTAATTTAATTCATCAATATATTGGCACGAAACTTAATAAAATATATTGAGTTGTATTTTCTGGATTGGTATGAGGGTATCTTTAGAAATACAAGGTAACAGGTCATACAACTTTTTTATTTAAACAAGAAAGGAAGCTAACTTCGGCATGCCGAAGTTTAAATACCCTTGCAGTAAGTAAGAAGAAGAAGAAAAATCTTCTGACTTTTTCGTTTTCTCGGGTACTGACATAAGGTAAATGTTGCGAAAGAAAAATGTTGCGAACGAGAAATGTTGCGAGCGAAAAAAGTTGCGAACGAATTTAATGAATTTATATATATATTCCTATGGCTGCTATATGATATAGTGGTCCGATTTGAATAAAATTAAAACCGAAATTCTGGAATAATACAACATGTCTATGTCTCAAATTTTATGAAAATATGTGAAAAATTGGCTTAGTTAGATTTTTTCATCAAAGTTTTCTGATCGGTTCTATGACAGCTATATGATATCGTTGTCCGCTTTTGATCAAATTAAAACCAAAATTCAAGATTAATACAAAATGGCCATATCTCAAATTTTATTCAAATATTGTAAAAATTGGCTAAGTTATAATTTTTATACCATGTACCGTAGGTACAAAGGTATATTAATTTCGAGCAAATGTATGTAACAGGCAGAAGGAAGCATTTCCGACCCCATAAAGTATATATATTCTTGATCAGCATCAACAGCCAAGTCGATCTAGCCATGTCTGTCTGTCCGTCTGTCCGTCTGTGTCAACGC